>JXSR01S074194.1:69303-79923 GCA_000969725.1 Ophiothrix spiculata | reverse complement strand
TTTTTAAGAATCAGTTAATATAATATTTTTTTTACATCCAAAATGTAAGAATCTGAATAATGTGAGATTTTCATCGTTTAAAGTAAGTTTTCACCAACTTGGATCAGGAAACTACTATTTATTTTTTACAAAATTTCTGACGGACACCTAAACATGAATGACCGATAAACATGAAAAGGGCAATTTTGACTTCAATTTTGTGGTTCTGATATGTTAATAAAAACATTGAACTTTAAAAATTCCAAAACAAAATATGTGGATTTAACACAGAACAAGGTTAATTAATTAATTAAAAAAATATTAATTATTCAAACCAAAACTCCGAACTTTGGAGATGTTATCTCCGGTTACTATCAATCAATTTTGATCGGACTTTTTTTAAAACATGACTTTGAAATATCAGCAAAACATATAGCATATAAAAATTGACTAAATCGTTAATCAAAATATCTAAAAATCGCAAAAACAGTTTAAAGTAAGACTGCACAGTGAGCTCAATAAATTATTGCTGTATTCAACCAGCTCCAAAAATTATTGATCCATGGCTGATTCAGTGGTCGAGCTTTCTATGCAGAGCACACAGGCGTAATGCCTGACCACTGAATCAGCCATAAATCGATAATCAGCAGAAAAACTCTAGCCGACTGGATATATAGACTAATAAATTGGTGTCACCAGGCCAATAAATCTCAAGTGTTTATATTGATAATTTCAACCTCCCACTGTTACTTCCTTTCATGCGGTCTGCACGCAGACAAAAGGGAACACTTGAATTGAAGTGCTTTGTCAATACACTATTAACAGAAAAGGTTGCATTAGGAAATTAATTATATAGGGCTTGCATTTTTAGCGTGTTTTATCTTATTTCCGAACAATTTTCCTCAAAAAAATCAATTTGGGGTAATTTTAATTAGAATGATTTTAACTTCTGCATAAAATATAGATATTGATACTGCATGTGCTTACAACAATTTTGGTGGATTCAATCATGTTATTTCATAATGCAGTTTTAAAACCCTGGGTCAAAATTTTAATACAATTTGTATTCAGAGATAATTAACATTTATTTCCAAAATACCGTGTTTTCTTCTTATTAATAGAATGTGTTGTTCAATATTATCATGATTATATTTTCTGATGTAAATGTTATCATAATATTAACAAAGATGGTAATTTTTTGCAATTCATGTAACTCTAAACAGACTTTCAAAACAGGGTCTTCAAATCACTAATTTTTGAACATTTTTTTACAAAATATGCCAATTTAAAACATTTAAAACACACCCAGGGAAAATTATGACTTCAAAATGTTCTAGTAAAATAGGTTGATCAAGGTCTTTCCTTGAAAAATTGTTAAACTTTTTTCCTGGATTTAACCTAGAGCATGTATTTTTTTAAATTTCTTTTAAAACGGTTATTTTCAAAAGACTATATTCCGTCAAAAATTCGATCTAGTTTTTGAAGAAAAATAGGCATATACAGAAAATTTTAAACTTATCTCGCAGAAATGTTTTTAAGAATCAGTAAATATAATATTTTTTTACATCCAAAATGTAAGAATCTGAATAATGTGAGATTTTCTTCGTTTAAAGTAAGTTTTCACCAACTCGGATCAGGAAACTCCTATTTATTTTTTACAAAATTTCTGACAGACACCTAAACATTAATGACCGATAAACATAAAAAGGGCAATTTTGACTTCAATTTTGTGGTTCTGATATGTTGATAAAAACATTGAACTTTAAAAATTCCAAAACAAAATATGTGGATTTAACACAGAACAAGGTTAATTAATTAATTAAAAAAATATTAATTATTCAAACCAAAACTCCGAACTTTGGAGATGTTACCTCCGGTTACTATCAATCAATTTTGATCGGACTTTTTTTAAAACATGACTTTGAAATATCAGCAAAACATATAGTATATAAAAATTGACTAAATCGTTCATAAAAATATCTAAAAATCGCAAAAACAGTTTAAAGTAAGACTGCACAGAGAGCTCAATAAATTATTGCTGTATTCAACCAGCTCCATAAATTATTGATCCATGGCTGATTCAGTGGTCGAGCTTTCTATGCCAAGCAACCCTTGTGAGCAACCCTTGTGAGTTCTTTATGCTGAAATTACTTTTTGCAACGAAGAGCATTATCATTTTGCCATTTGAGGTAACTACTATATGGTAAATGATCCACAACCAATGTTCCCCATCTTTTGGGCATAGTTCTTTATACCAGTACTACTGAATCCGGGGGGGGGGGTACTCAGATTTCGATTGGGTACGGACCCGAGGCCGGAGTTTTCGACTACCACCCGTTTTGTAAACCTGAGGAAGCAAAAAAAAGTTAACGGTACCCATATGTAAACCAATTTGACTAAAACAACCATATCTAGACCGTTCAATACATTTTTACAATGTAAATTGCACTTTGGAAGCCCAATTTGGCAACTGATAGGTAAACCAAAGGAAAAATTGGTCAAAAATGGTCAGTTTTTAAAAATGCAACTGTTATGTAAACTATTTTTCAAATTTTTGAGGGGCCTTTGGTAAACCTGGGAGGTTAAAAATGCAACCGTTCATGGCTGCGCGTCCATACACCCACCTTTCAACTAAGTACCCTCCACCCCCCGGATACTGAATACATCTTTGTTGGCTGGATATATCAGCGAGTAGGCTTGTGTAGTGCCAGCAGTGATTAAATTAAAGAATTGCTCGTGTAAAGAAGCTTCATTATCAGATATTGACCCCAGCCAATTGTCAAGATGTAGAGAAGTACACTGGTACAACTCTCCCTTTTGATGCAATGGTATCAATTCTCAGTAAGTTCATGAGGTTTTTCACTAGCTTATTCTTCTCCATATACGAATTGTACACTGCAGGCAACCGCCGCTTGAGTTTTGATACGGCCTCTTAAGAATTGATTCATAACATTTTTGTGAACGTTAGACGTTAAAATGAAGTTGGTGAAAGGGAAGAATATACAGTATTTTACCAACAGTTGTCTCCTGGTTCTGGTTGGTTTTTGGCATTTGGCTATTATTTATTCCAGTTGAACTTGGCCAGAACTTGTGTACAACCTGCCGAGTTTTTAAGCAGCCCCTTAAGAATTGATTCATAGCATTTTTGTTCTTGTTAGACATTAAAATGAAGTCGGTGAAGGGAAAATTTTACCAAACAACTTTACCAAATGAGTCCGTTCTGGCCAGTTCAACTGGAATAATAATAGTCAACTGTCCAAAACTGGCCAGAAGCAGCCCCTAAATCTAGTTTATGTATTTGTTGTAACTGTGAAATTTTTCTCATCAAAGTTTATTCTTTGTTTCTTATTTTCCAGAATGGAATCAGTGAAAGAGCCCTTATGTCAAGTCAGCCTGTTATTTCCAATGGACACGGTCCATATCCAACATCTCCGGGACAACCGGTAAAAACTGTACCTCTGCTGCCGAGAACACGTTCAGAGCCGGCTCAAAACGGCTTTTTACCGGCACGCAGTCGAGAGGGCCCACTGCACAGTGGGTCCTCTTCAGAACATTTACAAGCTAATGGTAGCATTAGAAGTGGTAGTAGCCATTCACGTCACGATGATGGTGGCGTGTCGTCTGGCGGGGAATCGGGGAGGTCGAGGAGTAAACGGCCAAAGTGTCCACATAGGCATCATAAAGCTGATGTGAATAAAGCTGTGAGGCGGCAACCCAATGAGCATCCGACTAGTAGGGAAGGTAAGATTAGGAGGTGTTCGTTAAAGGTTATTGGACAACATTTCAAAAGTTGATGGTTAAATTCCAAATATTGCATAAAATCACCAGAAAAGTTTAAAAAAAAATAGATCTTATTTTGTATTCTGATCCTAGGTATGAGATTATTATCTAAAAGTATTTTTTGATTTTTTTTTTAAAGTGTTTCATGTGTTAAACATTCCTTGTAAACATAAATTGTTGATCAGTTGGAAGAAATTTAAATTTTTGAATTGTACGAAAATCTCAAAAGTTGGTCAAATTCCAAATATTGCATAAAATCACCAGAAAGGTAAAAAAAACCGTAGATCTTAATTTGTATGGTGATCTTAGACCTGAGGTTATTATCTAAAAGTAATGTTTTGATGTTCTTATTTAAAAAACAAAGAGGTTTCATGTGTAAAACATTTTTTGTAAACGTAAATTGTAGATCAGTTGGAAGAAACTTGATGAAAAGTTAATGGTCAAATTCCAAATATTGCTGAAAATTGACATAAAAGTTTAAAAACTAGAACTTATTTTGCATGCCGATCCTGGGTATGAGCCTATTACCTCACTCAAAGTATGTATTGATGTTTTTATTTAAAAAAAGAAGACTTTCCATATGTAAAACATTCCGTGTAAATATAAATTGTAGATCAGTTTGAAAAAACTTACATTTTTGCATTGGAGCTGTTGTTAATTTTAATCCAAAGTCCAAATTGTTTGTTGTTGTCAGTGAAGTCTAATAATGAAAAAAAAAATCTAAATAAAAACATGAGCATTATTCAATAGGGATTGGGGAAGGATGTATACTCTCATATGTTACATGTTAGATTCCCTGGGAACTCTTTCAGGTGCCATGTCAAAAATTATTCTGTTTTTTAGCCCTGGAAAAAAAATTACATTCAGAGTCTGACATGGGTAAGAAAGTCAGTTCTTAGGCTGAAATATAGACATGTTGTGAAAGGTACATCATTAATAAAATAAAAGTCAAAATATATGAATATGTTATTATGGTAATATTAGTCACACTCTTCCTATTTTGTATCTTCACAGGCAGCATTGGTAGTTCTTTAGACTGTGCATCATTAACAGCGTCCTCACCGCCACCGACGCCAACCTCCGTCACGCAACTAGCGCCCCCATTGTCCACACATCCCCCACCGAGATCCGACGGAACAGATTCCCTTCATTCTAGGTCCAGGTCGTCGTCCAATTTATCCAACGCATCGTCGTGTCGGAATGTCAAACATTCTGATATATTTTAACTTTTTAATTTAAAGATTTTACAAGGTTGATATTGTTAATGCCTGCATCAAAAGGAACATAGACGCCCCTGATTGCATTGTTCTATTTTACCAACTTGCTGCTTTCATACCTGGTTTAATATGACTTGATATGATTGGTAGGGGTAGGTTTTGTTACCTTTTGATGCAGGCATAAGGGTCATATTATACTCTGCTATTTTTCCTCCAGCAGGTAACTTTGGCATTGTTTTTGTCGTTGCGGCATCAACAGAAGATGTAAATTCCAGCAGCGTCTTTTTAAAGAGCGGCAGCTCGTGTAAGTCTTCACACAACAGTAAACGAAAAATTGTGTTGAATCACCATCAAAATGTTGCGTGTAGCCAAAATTGCAGCGTGTTCCGCTGGCAGAAAAAACATCCGAGTATAATTTGCCTTGAGTATATGAATATGAATCATTTGAAAGAAAATAATGATATTTTTGTGTTTATATTACACAACACTGCCTGTATACCTTGTGATCATATGTACATATATACAGTTTTGTACAGAAAGTCTAAAATATTATGAAGAAAAGTTTATCGGGTATAATTAATAATTATTCTTGTTGTCATTTTTTTTCCTTTTTTGCCTTTTGCTGTTCAGATTTTTATTTGACTTTTATAATTTATGTAGATAAGGCCTTTTTTTAATTGTGTAAATTTGTGACGTGATGTGCTAAATCCAGCCATGAAATGATTCCAACATGCTGCTTATTATACTGGTCCATGCCAATTCACATCATAGACTGCGCGTCTAAAGTTCCTACCCATGATTTATACATACTTGTAGATGAATAAAATTAATGTTTTTGTGATAATTTTTGGCACACTAACAAAGTTTCATCGATTGAAGTCGGAATGTATTAAATTTGCAAACAAGCGACACTGATTTGCAAAGAAGGGTTGATTTTAAAACAATATTACCTCTGAATTCAATTCTTACAAATTCCTGAATGACACACTGAGGGTAAAACCACAAATACCATTGATACACACCGTGAGTAGCTAAGATCAATAACACTAAGGATTCGCTCCACAGCGCGGGCTATTCAATTTCAACGTAACGGCACACAATATCATTATTGACCCATTGGATACCGTATAACAGTAACCACTGGCACTGATGATGACTCTCTGCATGTCTAAGTGATCAATTTGCAAGAATTGAATTCAGTAGTATTTTTTTTAAATCAACCATTTACAAATTGGTATCACTTGTTCATAAATTTGATACATTCTTACTACGTATTGATGAGATTGATTGACGTGCCAAAAAATTATGAGGAAAACGTTAATTTAATTCATCTGCAGGCATGTAGAAGTCATGGGTAGGAACTTTTGACGTGCAGTTTACTATTGCTACATCACAATAAGTAACTTGTAAGTTTCAGTATATAACTGTTTTTCAGATCATGTCACATTTTGTCTCTGGATTAATAACTTGATCACGACTTTGAAGACAATATTTTATAGTACTTTATAAATGATAGGCAAAGTAATTTATATAAAAGGGAATTCGTACTCTTGATCATTATATTCGTTCATAGAGTGATGTGTTATTGTACCTCTAACTTTAAATGATCTATCTCTGAAGTTAATTAAGCACATATTAAAGCTGACTTTGTGCACATACAACATCCACACACAAAAAAGTACCCATTCGCCTTTATAACTTGGCTATAACATATGTTACTAATGTTCGCTTTAATGATATTTTCGGATAAGACCTGTCTTAAATTGTTTTGCCACTTGACACAGAAATTTCATTCTTCTGATTGTTATACGATGGGCTAATTATAAATCAACAATGCATTATGATCTTCAGGTGGCATAATCTATTATCTCAAAAGAGAAACATTTTGTCTTGCATACCACCTTAAATGAAATAAAAATTCAGAAGTTTGTCCATTTCAGTTAGAATGCCTGTCAGATGTCCAAACCTACATTGGTTTCATGAATAGGTAAATAGGGCATTTGACAAGATTTCTAACAGTTCTAACAGTTAAATTTGTGACAGTTTGCCAGCAATTTGACTGGAAAGGATGAATCTACATATATAATTCTATTTTGTAATATCTTCATTGTACGCAACACTTACGAAACAAAAACTATCCGTTTGATATAACTTATGTTAGCTTTGCACAATTCTTAAATCTTTAATACTTAACAATCTGTCTGGTTTTGTGTTGGATGTTTTCATATTGTAACCAACCGAATAAGATGTTACTAAATTGTGATTGTGATAGAAGCCGAATATTTGGGTGGTTCTTCCAAAATGTGTACTTATTGGGCAAAACATGTAAAATTGTAAGGATCCTTTTGTATAAAAAAAATGAGGGCCTATTTGAAAATTTGATGGGCCTTAAGACATATATTTGTATCATGTAAATGGACCATATTCTTGATGTGTGTCTGGGAATCCCATCATTATGTCGAAACCTACTTATACTATTATATTTATATATATCTTGAAGTATGCAGCAAAAAGCTGATTAACACACATAAACCAATATGACCATACAGGAAAGTAAATTAGTCCATATTTTTCAAATGTTATTACGTACCAAATTATTCTGAATATTCAAATGAACTTATGTTCAATGTTTGTCCCGAGTGGTAGTAGCAAAATTAGCCAAAAATGATAACAAAATCATTAACGATTCATGTGCAAAAAATATTAATACGCAGTGATTTGGTCAATCCTAATCAATCATTAGTAGTCTCTTACACAATACAAAACAAAAATTCACAATGTTGTAGAATACAAGGGACATGCTATGGAACTTGTAACAGAGTCTGATTGCTTGCTGCAAACTTCAAGGTTCATAGAGTTTATGTGATGGGTTTTCCCAGACCGCATAATTTAAAAAGATTATTTTGGTACTTTGTTTGATAAATTTTATAGCCCACAAGAATGTAAAATCAATGAAAAATAGTTATTGCCTGTCTTGGCATTTTTATGAAAAATACCCATTCAAATGGACAAATCACGATCTATAATAGGCCTTTAACTATATATGTAATAGAAGCCTTAAACCATGCTTATGCACTGCCATTATGATAATTATGTAGTAAATTTGTATTTATTAAATGATTTGTAAAAGGTGAAAGATTTTGTTGATTTGAAAAACAAAATCA
The DNA here is from genome assembly GCA_000969725.1 of Ophiothrix spiculata. Taxonomy (NCBI): domain Eukaryota; kingdom Metazoa; phylum Echinodermata; class Ophiuroidea; order Amphilepidida; family Ophiotrichidae; genus Ophiothrix; species Ophiothrix spiculata. Next base: position 71,783 of record JXSR01S074194.1, on the reverse strand, counting down.
TGAATTTTGCTAAGAAATCACGTTATTATAAGGAAATTGTACTTTCCCATACATGCTAAGTGCGTCGTCCATAGATCAAGTGACTGTGGGAAAAATTGAAAAAAACAACAACGCAGTACTTAGCTCATGCGAACAGTACTAATGTTTAGTCGATAGCACGACTGCAGCCAGCATACAGAGAAAGTTCTGCATGCACTGAAAGTGCTACATCATGTCTGCGTACACCCAAAACCCACACATAGGCAGTACTTACAATGTACTGATTGCACACATTTTTACACGCAAACTGCATGTACGACGGTTGTGACCTCCACCTGTGATCAATAAATTGGACTTATTAGTACTAAATTTGTCTTATAATTACAGCTTTAACCCTTTCCAGTCTGACAACTTTTTCTGCCCCAGGCTGACGCCATTTTACCTGTAATCTGACACCTTAAGTAAATTAAATTTATCTTTAGAAATATTCTACATAATTCAATGAAACATCAGCCTAATAGACCGTTATGAAATGTATACATTGCCTGTGATAGTGTTTTGGAAGGTTAGAGGTCATGAAATTAGTTATACTTCAGTGTTAGTTAGGGCGTCGCTCAGACGCCTTACGCCTGAGCTGGCAGTAATTTATGGCGTCGCTCAGACGCCCTACGACAGGAAAAGGTTAAGGGGTATACAAAGTTAAGTCAATACATTGATCAAATTATGGTCATATTTATTTAAAAAAGAACATTTTCTGTATGGACATATTTTAATCTATCATGCAAATTACACACAGTGGCGCCTAATGCACTGTATGCAAATTTGGTGTTATCATGCAAATTGGGGACTTACCTATGCAAATCATGTTTAGTGTCTTCCAGTAGTGTATGGTGTCTGTATCTTTGTCTATGCAATAATTAATCAAAGTGTATTTTTATACCAATAAGTGAATTCCCTTTTGTAAAATGCACAATTATTGAGTAAGAAGTCCATTTTAGGTAGCTACAAACATTTTTGTGGTTGTGGCTTTACTTAAGCTTCATAAAATAGAGTGTTAACTGTCTCTAAAGTTTACCAAAGCTTATTCTATCAACATATCATAATTTCCTCAAGATTTGAATCTTCACTTAGTGTTTTGCGATGTTAAGCTGGAAGTCGACATTGTTGTGATGTAGTAATATATCTACAGTAAAACAATTTTATTAGCCAAATAAATTATACTTTGTTCACCACAAAAAGCATATAGTTAACTAAAATGGATATGAGATAAATTCCCCAGTTAAGTATTCAAAATAGTATTCAAATGTGTCTCTATTCATGTTTCATATGTTTTGTAATAATCTTGTTCAAAAGGTTTTATACTTAATAGTAGAGAATTTTGCATTTATCCAAAGTATTCAGCAATACGAATTAAACGTTAAAGTTGTGCAACCTACACAGGCTGCGATATCATTGAAGGGCATTGGCAAAATATTGCGGGATACTTTGGAGAGCAGAATTTTAATCCTGATGTACTGACAATAATATTGATATTTTCTTTGTTTCTAGTTACGAGTATGGTGGCATTCATTCACATGTTAAATATTACACTGCTCTACACTCATCAGTTTACAGTTTTATCACTTAAAAGGAGTATGGTCCGATTTTACAAACTATAATTTTCAGTGTCATATGAAAGATGATCACTGAAAAGGATTAAGTTTCAAATTTCAGCTGAATCTGTGAAACCGTTACGATTTCATGGCCAATTTTGCACTTCAGAGTAGAGAGTAGCCTAAATAATATGTAAAATTATTTACGGTTACCAAAATTATACCTATTCTCTCATTTATTTCCAATACAGAATATAAATTTGATGTGAAATTTCACAAGCGTTATGTGAAAATATGAGCAACATTTGGTACAAAAATCTCAAAAAAGTTGGTAAAAAAGTTAAGTAGTTGGACCATGCTTCTTTTAAAGTGTGGTGATCTTCGCACTCAGACTTGTAGTGTTTACTTTCAGACTCATTTAACCTTCTTCAATATTATGTTGTTATTGTTATTAATGCAGCTTCTTTGTTTTGTATTTTAGACTATGGCCACAATACTTTTTACGAACAGTTATGAACAGTTTTTAGTCCGTCTAGAAGGACCATGGGCAGCGAGTGACGCCCTCAGTGCTGGATATTAGCTACCTTTAATTTACTTGGTACCAAATACCAAGTTGGGTTTCCTTGGCGAAAGCCTAAACAAGGTGATTTTGCTTGCTGCCTGTGATCCTACTAGACAGAATAAACACTGGTCGTAACTGTTAGTACAAAGTATTGTGACCATAGTCTTACCGATGGTAAAGGGGGATTTTGCATATTGCTATTTAAGCATGCATGGCCAGAAAAAATGATGGGAGTTCTGTCTCTGTTGTCATGCATGCTTACATGGCAATATCCAAGCACCCTCTATCCCTCGGGTATTTATGTGTTTTGTTTTGTTTCTAAACAAAGAAGATAACATTGTGTTTAA
>JXSR01S074194.1:15330-32767 GCA_000969725.1 Ophiothrix spiculata | reverse complement strand
AAACCATAGTTTCAAAACATAAAATTGTCATCGAGAACGCTATATAGATTCACACGTACTCCGATTCACCTCGAGAAAATATTTCGGATGTCAAATTGAAAGTATTATTTTGGGGGTTTACCAACAAATTGAGCTACCACAAGACCACTCACTTCGTAGCTAAATAAATCGTTTACACAAATTCTTGTATCATTTCCTTAAATACAGCCTTATTTTAGATAAAATCCTGACCTGAAATCTCTGCCCCTTTTCTCACACGAAAGCATCAACACGCAACGAAGCCTGGCTTAGGGCGCACAACACTGAAACATATGAGACGTCACAATCCTGTTACATAGGGAAAGTGCCAAACTTGCCTATTTCACAGTGTATTTCTAATGTAGTTCTTTGTTTTATAGAGAGCGTCAAAGCACCAATACTTGCCAAAGCGCCAAATTTGACGTGCACGCCGCTAGTTGAGAATCCCTGCATTAGAATAAGAACTAAATTTTGAAAAATTGGACCAAGCTCTTTTTTAAGTACCTTGTAATATCAATTATAATTATAACTTTGTCATAGTCACATCGACAACAGTGAGCACATCTCAATAGATGAAATGAATTAACATTTTGAGACAATTATGCACATTTGACTACACTTCACTTTTAGGGCTTTAACATTATGTTCTTTTCCTCAGATCAATTCAGATTACTTTAAACTAGCCCATCAAGAAGGACTATGGGCAAGGCAAAGCAGGCCTTGTATTTTGAGGTGTTTGAGTGCGATAACACATCATCACACACATAAATGATCTTGAGGAGTGCAATTTTCAGCACACCTAAATCTGGTAAAATTATACATAATTAGATACAAAATGCACACCTACAGCACACCTGAATAACTTGAGAAGTGCTTTTTGTAGCAAACCAGGTATTTTCAAAATTAAGGCCTGGCAAAGCTGAGGTCAGGCTGATGCCCTAAGTTTGGTCTGCAATCTTGCTGCTCCACTTCGTCTCATGCCCATGGTCCTTCTTCATGGACTACTTTCAACTTGTCACTCATTTTTCATGGTATATCAGATCACATGTGATATCTTGAGACATTATTTTAGCCTTTGTATGACATCTGATCAGATAGGCTACTATATCAATGCCTGGTGATGACATATCGTATGTGATCTGGAATAATACTAATGCCTACTATGCATGTACTTCATCACCAGTACTGGAATTTTCAAAATTTGTTGGCAAAAGTTTTAACTCTTGACCCTTAATTTCCATTTACTTATTTATGGATGGTATACCTCGTACATGTACACTAATAGCCAGATAATATAAATATTTGTGATTTTTAAATATTTTTATTGTCATTGGAAATTTAAAAGGAATTTCTTGTCATTCTTATCCCCCCTCAAAAAAAAAAAGAAGAAAGAAATGTGAAATTTAAAATAATTTTGTTTATACTTTATAATCAGGTTTTGCAATTTTTGAACATTGATTTAATTTGAGAGATGTAAAAAGTACTGTAGTTTTCAATGTTACTAAAATGTATTTGGTTTTGCAAATTCTCAACCACGGTGGCAAACTTACAGAATAAAATGCTTTGTGAAGTTATAAAACACAAAAGATGTATCCAATAATATTACTATAACTTGTGGACTTGAGAGCATTAAGCTATAGCTATCTAATGAAGATATGATGTGACTCATGCTGGTAGCTGGATGTGATGATTTATTTTTATAGACAGGCTGTGGTTACTTTCAATCCATCCATCCTGACTGACTGTCTGTTATCTTGGTGTCTGAAGTGTAGCATTAATGCTATCAAAATAAATCTGTGCTGTAGAAATATCTTTATGATGTTTAGATTTAATCGTCATTGAGGAAGTTATAAATGAAGGATTTTGGTCTTTCTATGGGTTTGAAAGAATTCGTGCTAGTACAATAAGCGATAAAATGTCATTATTTCCGAAAAGAACTTTGAAATCAAAATTTCTCACTCGATAACCATGGCTACAAAAATCCATCTAGCCTTTCTTAAGTACATTATATTGAGCACAAATATAGAGAATACATAGACTTGGGACTCAGTAGCCAAAATCAATGCCATGGGATTAAGACTTTATCGGGGCTCTATAGTTTTTGATACTTGGAAGGTCTGGGTGATGGCCATATTCGAACTTTATAGTACAAAAGGTTAGTTAGACTGTAGCAATAATGTTATTGGTACATTGATAAGATAATGTTATCAATAATAAAAATTCCTTTAAAAAGGAATTGTTTGAGCAATCATGATTAGTTCTGACACAGAAGAAAAACAAACAAACAAACACAGTTGTGACAAGAACTGGGTGTGACCATTAGGTAAAAAAAAAAGGCATTTGGTTGTCCTCCACCGCCCGCCTCTATTTTTTGAAACTGGAAAAAAAAATTTTACTGTACAAAAGTATACCGCGCCTAATTTTCAGATTTCCAGAAACAGTTTTTTTTTTCCCTTTTTAGAATTTTGATCTTTTGAAAATATTTTCTAAGTTGTTTTCATTTTGTTTACATTTTAATTTGCATCTTTATAGAGGCCATATTTGGTGTAGCTTTGACTTACATTTGAAACAAATCTTTAAAAAAAATCCGCCTGCCCGCACTTAATCAAAAAGAGTTGTTGAGGACAACCAAACAATTTATTTTTTTTGGCCTTGCCATAAACCCAGTGGTTTATCATGGCAAAGTATTCAGATAATAGTATCGCATATTTCTGTTCAAATTTTGAATTCGGTATGAGCTGTGCAATGGTAGAATTGAAACATGAGTGAAATTATTCATGAATGGAGATTTACCATGCTTCAATAGCATCATTTGAGAAGAAGGTGTTTAGTTTATCCGTTTTTGATGTTTTTGGTGTAAAATATATGATGGTACTAAAAGTATAGAGTTTGAAATTTGAAACAAAATACATAACTCAAGAGTATTACTGTTACAAACCATACAAATGTTTGAATCATATTATATACTTTGAAGGAAGCAAAACAAATATAGGGGCTAAAATAGAGAATCCATGAAGTGTCGGCATTTCTTTGATAAAGTTTCCCAATTTTAAAAAGAAATTAATCCAGATTTATTATTTTGAGTGAACCTTACCCAGATCCAGAAGTAACAAAAAGGGGCAGTTTTGTTGAACAATGGGGAAAAAATTCTAACAAATTAGAAATGGACAACAATTTGGGTAATGTGTGTTATGTGTTCTTAATATTGTTTGTTTTGTTTTGTTTTTAACAGTTAAAATCTTTTGTTTGACTAGTGAAATGATTATTCACTTGAATAATTATGATGAATATGACACTTTTGGAATATTTACTGCAATTTACTTGTAGCTGCTCTTGCCTTGATGCAAATGATTGTACAACACTGGATAACCATAGACAGATTTATAACTACAGAGAAAGATTTTTATTTTTATATGGTAATATTTTAGACACATGAATCATTTTCTGAAGATAGCAGCATGAATGTTCCTATTGTAAAATATATTTTAATACTTATACAATGTAGATACCTAAATCTGGCTTCTAGTGACCTTGCAGTGCAAAAAATAATGAGTCATTTTGAGGAGCTATACAAGTTTCATTTCTGGATGATTTGCAATGATTATGTCAGGCTGTTGCTGATGTTGCTATGTGAGCTCATCAGGTCCAGATAGATAGGGTGCTTATTACATAGCAGGTGAAAATGCCTGCAAGATGAGAGTCGTTGAACTTATTATGATCAAGAGGATCTATCTTATGAAGACATTTTGTTTTCCATGATTTTGAATATTTATTATATCATTCATTTTAAATTTAGATCTTTTCGGTATTAAATCATTCCAAAATGCAATATTTAATGATGGAAAAACAAATGAAGTAACTGTATTTAATTCAGGATAATTATTTACTGCATGATAAATTCAATATTTCTCTGTTTCGATGCAATATTTCTTTGATGTTTCGATGCTTTGTTCCTTTTCATTTTTGTAATTTCATTTTTACTCAAATGAATATTGTTTATTTTATCATATCACACTCTGATTGAAGCAGAGTTGGCCCTACATATAGAACTAAGGGAAAAAATCTATTGCAAATTTCAACTTGTGCCATATATATATTGTAAGGTGTGTTTTTTGGACACATTGTATGTTAGCTGAGCTCATCAGGTCCAAATAGATAGGATGCTTATTACATAGCTGGTGAAAATGCCTGCAAGATGAGAGTCATTGAATTTATTATAATAAAGAAGGATCTTTCTTATAAAGACATTTTGTTTTCCATGATTTTGCACTTTTATCTTGTCCTTCATTTTAAATATAGATCTTCTCAGTACTAAAACATTCCAAAATGCAATATTTTAATGATGAAAAAACAAATGAAGTACTGTAAACAGGAATATTTTCGCGAGCAGAATTTACCGCGAAATCAGTAAATCACGACCTTTTCGCGCATGTTTAATTAGCATTTTAAAGCTTCATTACATAGACCTACATAAAATGAGTGTATTCACTGGGTGTTATATTCACGGTTAGATGTTGATTCGCGAAAATTAAACCCTCGCGAAAATAACCCTGTTTACAGTAACTGTATTTAATTCAGGATATTAAATTATATACTGATAAATTCAATATTTCTTTGATGTTTCCATACTTTGTTCCTTTCTCCCTTTTCATTTTTTGTAAATTTTTTATTATTTACTCATATTGTTTATTTTACCACATCACACTCTGATCAGAGCAGAGTTGGTCCTACATATGGATCTTAGGAGCACACTCCCTAAAAAATACAAAACGCCAACTTTTGCAACTTTCATTATAAAAATTGTAAATTTCAACTTGTGTCATAAAGGAGGGGAAAAAAACTTGTTTAAAAAACTTTGATGAACCAATATAATACTTCATGAAAGTTCATCTGTGTTGGTATAACGTGACGGAAAATTTTAAACCTTTTTTCACAACACAAAAGTTGAAAACACAATATAATACTTGTTTGTTGAGAGTTAACGATAAGTGCTCTAAAATTTCAAGTGAGGCAGAATTCATTATAATTGACAAGTTTGATGTCACTCTGTAAATTATAACACACACAAAATTGCACTGTTCCTAGACACAGGTGGAATAGGAATCCAATTATCGCTAAGCCAATATTTGTTGTCGTCTACTGGCCTACTTATTGATTTACTGCTCTACACCTGATGTGATGTTTCAATGGCTCATCCTGTGCTCCACAGTGCTTTTATTATGAAATCTAGAGTTATGTATGGACATGAGGATGACCACCTCAATTATTAACTCATCCTGATGAGATGTGCAGATGATGATGGGGAAATCATTAGGTGATAATTGACAAAAATATAAATGCATTGGGATTTTTTTCATGAAAATACTGTCAAGTTTTTCAAGTTTGCAGATACCTGATTTTCAATTAGACAATTTGCTAGATTATAATAAAGGTGATATAATTTAGATTCAGATATTCACAACTGTGCAAAATTGAATCACTAAGGCGACGGAAAAGAACAAACAGGTTTTTTCGGACCCGAGCGAACCTAAATTTGCGTTTGGAAGATTTTTTTTATGGTTTTGATAAAAATCATGTAATTTCAGCTGTTTTTTGTCCAAAAAATTTCTTTGTACAAATTGTTCATCTTTTCTCCCATTTTGTTGGATATTTTGACTATTTCAGGCATTTTTTAGAAAAAATTGAACCACCGACCAACCTTGCTTACTTAAAAGATCCGCTCGCCCAAAAAATAGGGTTTGGGTTTTTTTTCAATGCCCAGGATAGATTTGCTTTTCTCTTTGTAAAACCATGCTTGATATTCCATAATTGAAATTTATACAAGGAAAAAGTCCTGAAAATTGTCTTTGACCTCAAAAGTTAAATATTTTTGGCCTGGATGGTGAGACTATTATAGACCTTCTTTTAGGATCTACATTGAGACCAAAATATCAAAGTTCGCTTATTTTGAGTGAAAATGTAGTTATTAACAAAATGATTTTCTCTTTCTCTTTCATATTCATCTGGTTTGGTGTACTGCTTACTTCTCAATGGAAAACAGGTAAGTGTGATGAAATTTCAAATTTCTGGGATTTTATGCCAAAAAAAGACTACAATTTTAAGCTTCATGGCAAATTTTCTGTTTGAAAAAAAAAAAATTCGAGTGTGATAATTGGCAATCAATATGGAAACGTGTATAAAGGATTGGTGCATAATGTGCATAGAACATTTTTAGGGAAAAAAGATTCAAACTTGTGAGTATCTAAATGGGTTTTCATACTTGAGTATCATAAGGTTTTGTTCTTTTAAATCTAATCAGCTTGAAGATAAATTAAAATTCGAAGTATCTAAATTTGTAGTGATCAAATTTGGTTACCACGCATGCACCAAGAGTCCTTAGCATTAAAAGAAAGCTCTTTAAGATCTAATTCTTCATTCAAAATCTTCATATTCTATTGGACTACAATCTTAATGTTGTGCAGTAAATGAATCCATTACAGCCAATTATGGGTTATCATTATTGATTTCCACTGAATGTATCCATCTAAATATGCAACCACTCCTCTCTAATCGTTCTCATCAAACACCTAAAGCATGCCTATGAATATCTTCACTCTTGTCATTTAGGCCAAGTGAAAAATAAAACATGTTTCTCGTCCGTGTTTTTGAAAAAAAAAGAGGAAGAGGTACTTTTTATTTTTTATTTCAATCGCAATGCAAAATCTCACCCAAATGGCCCATTCTCACCCAGTGTATTGATACCAGATGTGTTATTGGAAGAGGAGGCGGCCTTTTTTATTTTTGAGTTTTGGACATACTGGAGGGTTGATCAAAACAAAATATGCTTTAAAATGCTTATTGAACTGAAGCAAATCTATTGCATAGACTTAAAACTTTTCAAACCTTTTTTTACAACTTTATAAGTTATGCATGAAATACAAAAAATAAAAAATATTTTTCAAAATCCTTAAAAAACGATGCGGGAGGGGACGAAAAACATGTTTATTTTTACTTGGCCTAAATCACCTAAAATGTATACTTTTTCCTCAGCCCTTTCAAAAAAAAAATCCACTACCTCCTCGCCATTACACATTCCGACACACTCTCGGACTGAAACTTTCCCATCACGTATGCTCTTATCATGGTTCATGTTTCAACATACATGAACTTGGGAAGTCAAGTTTCATCATTGAGGAACCCTTATCAAAGATTCATGAGATCCTTTATTGCATTTTGAACAAGTGACACACCACTGGGGTGTGAGAGTTTGAAATGATGTTAGAGGTGGGCATTATGCTTTGGGGAAATCTGAAGTGTTTCTAGAACTGCAATAAATAGTTAAGAAGCCCATCTGTTGGGACAGTATTATTAAAAATGTCACATAAAGGATAAATGCATTATCAAAATTATGGTGTGCCAATTTGGTTAATAATAAATGTGGATTGAATGAAAAAAAAACAAGGAAAATGGCAAGGGAAACTGAAAGACTTGGCATTTAGGGCTTACATGTATATGCTCTATTGTTTCTTTAAATCGTAGGCCTTGTCTTGGCTTGGTGGTGTATCAGAAATTTAGATCGGAAAGTAGGGTGTTTGTTTCACATTGAAACTACATGCAACACAGTAGTCATGTCTTCAACTGTTTTACTTCAGAGTTTCCTAAAATCTCTGAGGGTATATTATAAACTTGTGCTGGTTTTTTTAAAGCACCAATGTGCCCTTTTCAGTGTATTTCTTTGTTTTTGAGAGTCAAAGTGCCAGTTAGCACATGCATCAAAAGTTGAGATGCACTGTAATAGATGATAATCAATAATGGCAAATTAAAAGCAAATTTGGTTTAAACTCTAATCCTAGTCAAACCAAAGTAACCGTGAAAACACCGATTTCAGTTGCACCTGTTGCATTGCTGCTTTTGTGTATGCCTTTGACCAAGTAGATATGCATTTTGCACAGTTGCTCTGTTGATTGTAGAAAACGTCTTGCCTCCAAAATATTTTCTATGCCTACATGACTACCATAATATTATTATCCCTGGCAAGAATTTCCTATAGCATAACTGCAACAGAGAAATTATGAAACGGTGAGAATTACTGTCTGATATCTATAACAGAAATGATACTCAAGATATTTCCCCAGGTTCAAGTATTCTTCAGACATCACAAACAGGTTTCGATTGAGGTAAAAAGTATTAATTGAATGAAACAGGTTTCATATTTTGGGTAACCTATAGGAGTTTTTATTGTCATTTGCCCAGTGGTTATAACCCATACTCTGTACTTTTGAAGTAATTGCATCTAAGCTTTCCAGTGGGCTAGGTAGTACAATAACATTTCAAAGTCAGTTTGCTATCCAAGCATTTATGAATGTTTTAGACAAATGAAAAAACAACAAGTTATTCTGTGTTTGATTTATTCCTGTGGCAGTTAGTTTGACATTCACTCAGATGAATGTGAAAGGCATATTTTTCAATTAGTTCAGTTTATCACACTGATTTTTCGTCCTGCTTTTTGAAGGTGATTTTGTCAGGTGTCAATGAGACAATGAAGATGCATGACAATGCAGGGAACCCATTTGATTTTAATATTAGTGTCAAAAATATCACTATAATATATACCAAAGAAATTAGAATTAAAAGTGGTGCTCGACACCATTTTGTTGTCCCCAATCAATCAATCAATACTCGCGTGACATGCATCCACAAAGGAGTGTCTTTGTACAGGTGACCAATGGCTAACTGTGACTTCCGAACCACAGAGCAAGCAGAGTAAAGTTTCTTGCCCAATGAAACAAGGAGATGAAAACCGCCATGATTAGGGCTCGAACCTGCAACTTCTGTATTACGAGACCCGTGCTCTAACCGCTTGGCCACACTCCATTTGTATTGTACGTCTGCATTTGTTTGGAAATGGGCTTTTTGTTTCATGTACAAAACATGCCTGCATTTCCAACAGCATCTCTTGTAAATTGTGAAGAAAAACATTTTTCAGAATTTTCCAATTTAGGATTATATCTTTTTCATTCTTGTTGCACAATAATTTTTTTTCCAAGTTTCAAACAATTACACACAGGTAGTCTAGGACAACAGTTGTGATTGTTACCTGAGAAAGAGATACTATTGAGCTGTGTTTTTTTAACCTAAACCCTAAAAAGTACAAGATACTCAAGCCAGCAAAAACCCATCCATCAATGTCACCTGATTTAACCAGCAGTGTCTGCCCTGTATGTTACTTTGTCTGGCATTAAAGTGACTGAACTGGATAGTATTTGTTTCAAACATTTGGTATTTTTCCCAATCGCAGATTGTGTATAAAGTTTCTTTTAATCCTTGGCTAATTTGTTGATGAAGACTATCATCTTCATCGCATATTAATACCTGTGCTGTAAATGTCATAAAATGATGGCCAAACGCTATATTGCATTATACTGAACGGAACTTTTTGTCTACCATAAGGCTAATGAAACTCGATTACCGGTTTCCCGTCACCCGCCCTCGTTATGAAATCCCCCTCGTTTTGTGAAGCAGATTCAAGAAAAAATTCATTATTTGCTAAAAATGGTCTTTTTCTCAGTTTTGGTTCAATGAATACATTATTTGAAATGCATAAAAATCATTATCTTCATTACATAGCAATTTCTATGTGGAACAACTTCAAATCAATGTCCAGTGCCCACCCAGGTGTCCACCAAGCATTTTTAATTCTGAAAAGACCGCACAAAAAATAATGGGTTTTTTGTGATAAATGGAAAATGGGAAGTAATGAATAATGAAAATGTTGCCTCATTATGATCAGACAAAATGTTACGGGAAACCGGTAGCTGATTGGACCCCCTTAAAATACTCAATCTTAGCCTAAGATAAGAAAATGTGATATGATTGGGTTCCAACAAATTGATTGCTAGCCATTCTCCCCAAATTAACCCTAACACTTTTGACCACTTCTTCGTTTAAAAACTATCTGCTCGGAAATTTGCAAGTCAAAAATCACGGGTTCCCCCCTGGATTCGAACCCGGGACCCCTCGCTTCCTGGTCCAATTATCACTATGTCAAGCCACTGAGTAGGCGCTGCCATGGCAGCGATTTCGTGATCATAGCTAACTCGGGTCTATGATGTATTTGGACTTACGCGAATTTCTTAACTTTGTGGAATGGGATATTGTGAGATTCAGTGGGGTTAGGGTTAAAGGACTTGCTGTCTATAGCAGTGGTGTAGCCAGAGGGGGCGCGGCCGCTTCCCTAATAAGACGTTTCGATAATTCAGATCAGAAAGCATTGTGGGTAAAAACGTGAGGGATATAGTGCTGGCCCATAAGCAGTATTTCAATGGAAGTGAACCTTGCACTTTTACAAAAATTCACTTTTAGTTTGTTTGAAATGTCTTTGAAATTTATGAATACTCCAAATATTAAAGAAACCATCAAAGACTTACTTTTAAAACTGCCTAAACACTTTCAGTGGTGTTTCTTGAAAAGATATCACAAAAATCATTTTGTGGTCAATGGAGGGATTGTGTTAGTATATATCCCCTGTCCAAAATGTTATTTTTACCCACAATACATTCTGATCTGAATTATCGAAATGGCTTATTATTTAATTTTACGTTGGAAGAAGTGACCAGTCAGAAAATTTTTACCACTGTCAGAAATTTAAAGTAGAGGAGGGTTATCATTTTATTTTGAATGACATTAATTTTGAGTAAAATTTGAAGCGAAGTTCAAAAATTGTCGCAAAATTGATTTCGTAGCAAGATCCATGAGAAATTGAAACATAAAATATCATATGTGGGATTATGAGATCTTTTTAAAAAAAATTTGCTTTGTCAATTTTCAAAGCTACATTGAAAAAAAATTGGGTGTACCTTTTGAGTCTCATATGTTGGTTGTTGGTCGTCATAAAAATCGCCCAATATTGAAATGCTCGCTACGCCACTGACACTACATATGTTTCACTTGGGAAAAAAGAGGTAAGGCGATGAAAAAAACCAAACCTGTTTAACAGGCCCGACCAACCCTAAATTTGCATTTTGGAAGAATCTTCTTTTTTTTCCAGCTTTGAAAAACCAAAATCTTGTAAAATCCGCTGTTTTTTGGCCAAAATTGTTTAATTTTGGCTAATTGTTTTCAGGTTTTTGGGTTATGTTGAGCAAAAATTATTCGCCCGACCAACCGACCGTACTTGAAAGGTCAGGGTTGTTTTTTGTCACCTAAGGGTCAAATTATGCCGTGAGGTGTATCATTACTTAAAAGAATTAGAGATTGGATACAACCAAAACTGTTAGTTCTCAATGATGATTACTTAGCGGGTTAGTGGTAGGTTTTTCTCAGGAAATTCCATCAGTTGCAGCATCAATGCCTGTTTCTTACCTCTTTACACTCTCCAAAATGTTTAGTACAGCTAATAGAGAGCCCGGAATCTTAAATATTGTAGTGCCCATTATAAATCATATTATGTAGATAATTGAATGTATTTATTTTGATAATACAATAAATAAAGTATGCAGGATTTTAATGAGATCAAAGTACGGGGTAGATCCGTGGTATGAATTGCAAGATTATGCTTTTTGCTTGAGAGGGCATTTAATAAACCTCAGAAATATTAAAGCCTCTGGTCCTGTTTGAAAATGCTGTACTGCAGCTGATAAAGTATTTGATTCAATGTAGCTTTCTTGGGATTACTGACCTTGGTGTGAACTTGATAATGGTATTTAACCAGGGTTTACCATAGGTCAGCGCAGTATTTGTGGGATAAAGTGCTGAATGTTCCTTGCCTTGGTATACAAAACCTTAATTTTTTTGAAATTTTATTAAATTTAATTTCAGAGAAGAGTTGCATTATTTTAATTGCATTTTTAAGAAATTTTAGTAAAAGTTCATTTGATGTAGATTTTACAAGCTGCCTCGCAATATGACGAATATTGGGAAGGAAAAGCAATGGTAAGCTGCAAATTTACTTACTATTCCTTTGTCATTGTCAAATTTTATGTCGATGTGACTTTGGTTTGCGGAGGGTGACGAAGGTTGACGAATGTTGTTTTGATTTTATTTACATTTGTCACCTTGCGATAGACATCATCAGAGTAACCGTGAGCCAGCCTTTAGGTACTAATAATATCTTTACAGTCATTTTGAGGTAAAATGAACCAAAATTCTGCATTATATCCAAATGCTTACAAAGTATAAATTAGGGAGTAAAAAATTAAACACAAATTCTTTTAAAAACGTATTTCTGGGTTTAATGTATTACTGAAAACTACAATTAGTGATATTTTACTTTTGTAGACATAAATCTGCATTTGAATATAAATAATGGGTAAGAAAGATGCTTTATATTTTGTGTCCATTTTATTATTTATTGGACACTGATAATTCTGAGGTTATCCCTTGCGAAACTTGAGGCTAACTCTCATGCGTGTTCAAATGAGGTTTAATTGGCTAAACATACGTAAACATATCTCAGTCACGTGCAGACATATAGCCGCAGACATATAGCCGCAGACACAACACAAACAAAATCTCATTTGTGTTAAGCTTAATTCAGCTTGCAAAATGATACTTCTAACAAACAAACTGCCTGTAAGCAAAGAATACTTTGCTGTAAAGCTGTAAGCTTAAAGGGACATTGGGAAATGTTGAAAGTTTACATTTATATTTACTATTGTAATTCATATCAGTTTCGAATTTAAGGGAAAGACTTCAAAAAAACCACAACCTCTCTGGAACTTGTTTTAGTTCATGGTCCTCCAGCAGCATATATTAGCTTGACCGTGAAACATTGCATAATCATGGAAACATGGCTTATAGATACAAATAACCCCACCACCATCTAATATCTGAGATAAGCACCTTTAACTTAAGAATAATTAAAACTTGGTGTACACGCATGAATCTAGTGATATTGTACTATTAACTGTATTAACACCATGCTTGCACTATTAAATGGTGCATGCGTTGTGGATATATAAATGCAAATTGGCATATTATGTTAATAGTATGAATTCATCAATTGAATGCAAGAAAGTTGTATCTGTTACAGTAATAGTTGCCAAAAGTTTATATTTATTTGATACTTTATACTATGAAGAATGCCCCAAAACACCCCTGCCGTGTTACTGGCTCTTGAAATAGTTTATCAGGAGAAGGTGCCTGGTAAAGGTGTCACCTGAAAAGGATTCGCCGAGGCTGAAGAACCATTTCAAGAGCCACTGGTACCCAAGACTGGACATACAGTGTATGATACAAATTATTAAAAATGGCTGCTATTGCAGATATGACTTTCTTGCACTCACATGACGAATTCATACTATGATGAGTACAAACTTTTTAAAACATTTTTGATGATAAAATGTTTCATACAAAAATGTTTGTTCAAACTTGTCCAATCATTCATTCTGCCAATTAATATTCCCCTTAATTTTGATACTCTTTGGCATACTATAAATGCACTACTGTTGAGGTGTGTTCCCTAAGAATCAAAGAGAAATTTACATATTGTGGACATAAAGAGTGTTGCAGCAAATATCAAAGGCCAAATGAGAAGATCAGGGCCATAGCTCCTGTAAATGAGATATCTGTTGAATGTTGTAATTGGCTGATGTAATTACAGCTAATGGTATTGATTGCTGACGCCAAAGTCGTCAGGGTTGGGGTATCCACATACAGGACATCTATTCTTCATCCATTTGTTCTCTTAAGGCCTCAGTACACGAGGATTTTTTCCAGGACATATTCTTGAAATTAATAAAGTTGCGGTCATACTGCCTATATTCTACACAGTATTGTGGTATACACGTTTCTTGTTTGAGAAAATCGCAGATGATCCCTTCTAATCGTCTTCAAAATCAATTTAATGATGATAGGTTCAACAAGGTCAATGAAATATTTATAATATACCTATATTATCAGGAATTATTCAATCGACTGCGTACTCTTCATGCTGACAAGTTATGACGTGGTTCAATCCTTGACATGTATATTAATGTATTGTGCCGTGTGTTTAATGACTGTTAAATCCTCTTTAATTGGCCATTTCTATTGATAAGAGGCGCCTTTTTCCAGCCTCGTGTTCTATTCCCGGAATAAGAGGCGCCTTTTTCCAGCCTCGTGTTCTATTCCCGGACAGTTTCTGGATTATCCCCTGAAAAGAACAAAGACTATGATCAATTTAATCACGATAGGTTCAACAGGGTCATTGAAGTTCTTGGAAGTTATTTTCAGGTGTACGAAATGCATAACTGATTTGCTTCCTTTACAATTGAAATACTTTGATTAATACCATGATTATTGCAAAGGTTGGCCGCAACTTAACTTTTTCAGGCAAGAGTCCTGGAAACTGTCTCCGTGTAGTGAGGCCATTAAAGGTTGTGATGATGGAAATCTTTTATCTGCAATTTAAGTGGTTTTTAGCATTGATTGGGCTTGTAGCAGTAATATACTATAAAACAGTGATTGTGATAATCAAGTCTCACTAGTTGTGTTCACATTTGGAATTCACTCGGGTAATCTTGTTTACATCATTCCACAAAAATTTCAGCTAACACGGGTTGCTGTTGTCACTTACGTTTTATCACGACTACTAACACGACTACTAACAAGACTGGGGCCGAGAGATTTCGCAACCCGTGTTAAGTTTATAAAAGTTGCAGCGGCACTACGCTGTCATTTGATAAAACCTGCGTAGGTATTGCACAAGTAAACAAAGATTGTATTCAAGGATGCCTATGTTTAGCTTTAAACTGACTACGTGTACGATTTCATCATTACAAAATGGTTATAAAATTAAACACATTACTTTTTTTATAATTATATCGATAACTGGCTTCATGCATAGATCCTCAAAATTGAGGATTTATGCTGCATGTTGACTCTATATTCATACATAGGCCTATTACTCTATATACAGATGCATCAGGAACTGGATACAACTGCAGAACTTCCTAAACATCCTACATATGTCATCCTTAACACGAATGCTAACCCGAGTAGTTGTTCTCACTGCAAGGCCGTGTTAACTTAACCCGGGTGATCTCGATTTACCCCTGACTTTTTCCAGGTGTAACAGTCGTGATAACAGTCGTGATAAACTAACACGATTGTTGTTCTCATTTACGTTTTATCATGACTGCTAACACGACTAGCGCTATCACGACCTTTAGCACGACTGTATAAATGCTCTGCGTCTGAACGAGCCTAATGATTAGATTACACTGTTTTAGCTGCAAACATGATTGGTTAGTTAGCTTGCGAAAACTTGCTCAATGCTGTTCATGTTCACTGTATTTAAAGTCAGCTGATTAGCCGAACTGTGAGCTAACAATTTATAAATTCTACACAAATCTCAAAAAAGCACCCCCACACTAGACTATAAGACCAAAATTTGGCCATGTGAATATATTGACTTGATTATTCGACTGTCGACTGAAGGCAGATTTACTCATTAACAAACATATTGATTTTTCATGCATGTTATGAGTTTATTTTAGGCCATTAAAATGGAAGTGGTATAATGATAATTAAGAAGTAATTGATCATTATTTCATTAATGAAGTAATCAGGACATGACCACAGAGTATTGCATGTCTTTTTGCTGATGTGACTTTGAGAAATGAGCTGTAGCTGACTTTTTGGCGATGTTTTGTACTGCCTGTCAATAATTTTTAAAGGTACAATTCATAATGATGATGTGATTAAAACCTTGCTTCATTTCAAATTTCATTTAATTGAAAATGCATTGAACAAAAATTCATGCAATGCTTTTTAAACTAAAAGAAGAGATCAGGACCTTCCCATCATGCCTTGCTTCCAATTGGATATTTTGTACAGGTTGTCATGAATCGCTTTAGTGATGAAATTTTAACATATCTGAAATGCAAAATTGGGATGAGGTCTGATAATTTTGCAATGTTTCATCACTAAAGATGTTCATGACAAGCTGTACAAAACATCTCATTAGGTCACATGACCAACTTCCCGCTTCACACCAGTTTTGAAGAAGTTCTTGCGGATGCAGGACGAAAATTCAAGTAAGTCATTATTTTTGTTGAGAGAACTGTTTAAAATTCATTCTTTTGCTTAATCTGACCATTCTCAAGAAAATTATATTATCAAGATCCACCTCATAGAAACATTAACATCATTCATGTAGTATTGTTTATCAGAACCGAAATGTGAAAGAAAAAAACATTTTTTTTTTCACAATAGTTACTCACCTGTAAAAAACTAGTGCAAAAGCTCCCCTTTACTCTCTAACTTTACACTATAGTTTCAAATTCGTCAGTACTATTATTGAAGTCATTAAATTTCCTACAAATCATGAAAATCTGAATGCGATAAATGCGTGGAGTAAACAAGCGTATCACCTCGCGTAGTATGAAAGCTTATCATTTCACGCGATCGACGAGTGGAACTACTTTTGTTATTGCTGCATAGTCACACGCGCTTACACACAATTAGCAGATCTTTTTGTAGGAAATTTAATGAATTCAATAATAGTGTTTTAAGTTTGCTGACAATTTGCAGATTTATGCTCAATTTCATCTCAAGTGGTGTTTCTGCATTTTGTAGTATGAGGAAATGCTTCTGTTTCTGGTTTTCATTGAATTGGATAATTTGATTGGTCCTTCAGCAATGGTGGAGGGGGATGTCTGTCTGTCACATATGCGTTAGGGATTTTGCACACTGTGTGAGAATTTGATTTAGGGGTATCGGCTTTTATCATAATATGACTGTTTTACACAGGTTAATTTCATGTGTGGTTTTTTTTTTTCATTTTTGACTTCACCCTCAAAATTCATGAAAAAGGCTTTTTTTTTTACAGTAATCCTTCTTTCTACAGAAGACATATGCACCAAATGAGGGAAAAGCTTTTGTGCATTTGTGATATTTTTGTATGAAGAGCAGAATATGATGTAACGAATCATTAGTTTAGTTTTGTGGGAGTAACTTCATGACATAGATAGATATCCCCATTTTGTACCTTCCCCCTCTACTTCATTTCTAAAATAGGAAAACAATTTGTGTGTTCTGTCATGAATATTCTAGATATTTGATGTGGTTATTTAACAGAATAATTGGTATACGGTTTTGATTGGATTTTTGAGAGGTACTTAAGTTTTGATTTGGATGTCCTCTTCCTGAACCATGTTTACAGTCCTTATACTTGAGTTTAAATGTATTAATTGGATAATAATTTATTTCATTTGAAAATGGATTTTTGTTTTCAAAACTTAGATTACGTTTGACTTACAATATCTTAGTTCTCAATTTGCTCTATTCAATTGTTTTCAAAAGTTTGTACAAGTTATGCTAACATATTAGAGACCATGTGTGTCAGTTATAAGTCACCCAATAATATGTGATGGCTCATGCCGAAAGGGGGGACTTTGCAGATGATATCAATTTTGATTTTATCATTTCATCTGTTAAAACATTTTCTAAGCTTTTTAAA
>JXSR01S074194.1:3583-13966 GCA_000969725.1 Ophiothrix spiculata | reverse complement strand
TGTTCTCTAGACTAAATTTACCTGTGGCAATAACAAATTTGAATTTTATTGAAATGTGGTGGAATTTGTTGGATAATTAATTTTGTGGTTGGGTGCAATTTATAACGTAGCTTTGAGAAAGACTGCATTGTGCATTTACATGAGCTTATATTTAAGAGTGTATAAGTATAGATTGTTTTGAATTTGCTTAGTAATTTTGCACAATTTGAGTACATATTTATAAGGTCTTTGGACTAACTTACATCGTCTAAGATGTGGATAACTAAAACCTATTTTCAAGAGGAATTTTCACTAAAACTTTGGTCAGGGTTACACTTGTACATAAACATTAACAAAATTCTAAAAACAACCACAACAAAGGCTAAAGACAAATCTGTTCAGCATAGCTTTTAACTAATTGATTTTTTATTAAAAGAAGTTTAAAACGTCGCTACAACACTTACTTTTTGATCCGAATAATTGATTTTTATTTGTACTTTCTTTTAATGTATTTAATACGATCACCTACAGAGGCTGTTTTCATTTCCAAAGGAAATACTTTTTAATGAATTTCTGCTCATATTTGTGATATTGATATGAAAATGACTAATATTAAAAAAAAAAGTTTACTTTAAATTTGTAAAATGTTTTGACAAACTTGATTAATACCCATGAATTAATACCTTACATTTAGATATCACTTTAACTAACAAAAAAAAAAAATTAATTTTAATGTTTTGAGATTTGTTAACAATAAAAATTTCAATCAATTTTCAATTTGAGTTTTCCCTCCAAGTCCCATAATACTTCTTTCCACGTTGTGTTAATCCAAGCTGGTGCTTTATACTACTATCATCCCATTGCATTTCCCCTGCTTCTCAATTCTACACAGACCCAAATTTATTGAATTGAAATCAAGCTTCACATTCATCGTGAAATTCTATACCTCGCTTATGAATCATGTCAGCGTTACTCCTATGAATGCCAAATGAAATATTGATGTTTACAGTCATAAATATTTGAAATTGTCAAATTGCATATACTCACTTGAAAAAGTGTTGAGAAAAGACATGGAATTTGAAATCAAATATATCTGTATTTGGATTGTGGCATATGTCATAATGGCCTTAGTTAACGCGTCATTTGCACTGGTCTTTTAAATTTAAAATTCAAGTGGCTGGAATTTTATATGAAGTTCAAACTGATTTGAATTTCAAAGTACGTCCGGTTAAAATAGTTTGCGACTCTCAGGTTTCTTACAGGTCATTTTACTTTTTATCTTAATCATGTGTTAGGGTACTCATCTATTGCGTATTTGAGTACCATTCTGATGCACTTGGCAAGATTGTACCTGTGGCACTTCAAAGGTGAAGTCCTTTTCCGTTCTGTATCGATTTCATTCGGGAGCATCGGAATGCAGGTCCACATTTCTCTAGTATCAGAATGCAAGCTTCACTTGTGAAGCTTTTTACTGAAAGGAAAAATGGGGGAATGTAAGGGTAAACTTCTCCTACCCCTGATGGTGTTTTTCAGCGCATTTCAATTGCTAGATCTATTTGGCATTTCCTTACTATTTCATTGTGCAGGTATGGATTTTTTCCCTTCAAGACATTTTATACTTTAAAGGTACAACTCACTTTCATTTTCAAACTTTTATGCACCTTAAATGTGGTAGGGATTAAAACTGGACCTTTACCTCTATAAGGCCAAAAAAAAATTGCTTGGTTGTCCTCCACAACTTTTTTAAGCAAGTGCGGGCGGGGGGATTTTTTTTTTTTTTTTTTAAGATTTTTTTTCAAATGTAAGTCAAAGTTACACCAAATTATGGCCTCTATAAAGATGCAAATAAATCTACTCTATCGAAAAAATCTCTTTATACAAGTTTTAAAAAAAAAACTTTAAAAAAAAAATCAAAAAATCAAAATTCTCAAACAAAAAAAAACATTTTTGGAAATCTGAAAATTAGGCGCGGTAGAAGACTTTTTTCCAGTTTCGAAAAATAGGGACGGGCAGTCGAGGACAACCAAACAACTTTTTTGGGGCCTAATGTATCACTAAAATCTCTCAATCAGGTCATTAAAACTTTAAATCTTTGGGTGAAAAAAAGGAAACTCAATATAGCCAATTGCATTTAAATATTGACTACTTGCAAGTTACATAATACAGAAAAAGACTTAACTTTTTTTTTAATCAACCAAATGTGAAGACATGTGAAAAGATGCGCTATCCAATTGATATTCATTTGACTTTCATCCAACCAAATGTTATAAATAAAAACAAAATCGTGGCTGTCAAAATTTAGTTCTGATAAACAAGTACTTGATGCACCATGTTGACAATATCAACTTGCTATTGGAACACTTGAGGTACTCAGATCAAGAATAACACCAATAATGTTATTTCTACCTTTGCAGCCTTTATATTCGAGTCAGCTACGATTGCAACTGACATTTGAGGCAATAAGCGCTTTGTTTACAGTCGATATCGTAGCATTAGGCAGTCGCTTGTCTACACATGTAGATACAGCTGTGTGTATAAGTATGTACCCAAATAGATCAGATCAGGCGGGATTGCTATGGGATTTTGGACTAGTTTATTAGGGCAAGAAAATAGTGGCTGCTTCAATATATTTGTACAGATTTTTATTATGATTTTGTCAGAATCAGTCGTGAAGTCTCTATCAAGTGTCCTCGCCTCGCAATTGTGGGAAATGTTTGGCATGCTAAGTTAATGGTATCAGTGGCGTAACCAGCTTTGACCGTCCGGGGGGGCAAGACTCAAGAGGCTTCCCGATTTTTGTATTTGTTTGGAAAAAAATATAAACGCGCGCCAAAAAGTATGTGGACAAATGTTTATTTTAGCTAAAAAACGCCTATTTTTGAACGAAATAATGGTTTCTTTCCCTTTTCCTTTCTCTTTTCCCTTTTTTCTCTTCTTCCTCCCTTTCTTCCCTTCCCATTTTTTTGCTCTCCTTCCCGATTTTTTGGGGTCCGGGGGGGCAAGCCCCGCCCCCCCGGACACCCCCCTGGTTACGCCCCTGAATGGTATTTTAGCAGTAAACAAGGCTCTTTTAATTATGTATAAATGGCATTCCCATAGCTGTTTTGTTGATCATGTGTACAGAAACAAGCATTTACAATAAACGTATCAATATTCATGATCCACTTTTCATCCTCAAGGTCACCTCTATCAAATTTAGTTTTCTAGCTAGGAAGAATTATTGACTGGTGTATGTTACAATGCCAAAGCCATTTTTTCAGATGTGCTTGCATTTTTGAGAAAAGTGAGAAAATGTGTCATTTTCTAATTATTGTCGGACCCCCACAGTAATTAAAACACAACAGTCTATGGGAATTTCTAAAATGCTGAAAAGCTTGTAACTTGGAAATGAATTGATGGAATCCCAAGATATTTTCAGGATACATTTATGTTGTGCTCTTCTTTTTATTTAGCTAGAAAAGAGGAGGGGTTTTCATTACATTAGAATCATGAATTGCACCTTTAAAGGCCTGTTACAATTCATATTAAAATCAATTATTAGACAACTTTTAATCAAATCTAGATGGTTTTTTTTCCAGAAAAGGTATTGAACAAAGTTTTAAAAGCAGCTATTGAAGCTGACAGAGTCCTCCTGGTATCCATTGGCTCCATGATGTTGTATTAATAGTAAGGCAGTTTATAAATGGGTTGGGATTTGAACAGGAAAATATTGTTATTACAACTCAATATTGCCAGCTACAATAACAAGGTATTGATGAAAGAGCTTTGGGTTTAATTTTTAGAGGCCTTCCTTGTTCTCTACCAATTTCGAGTCAAAAGGTACTAGGGTAAAAACAAGTGGTTTGGTTTGGCCTAGGGCCACTGATTCAGCTTAGAAGAGGATAGACAGGTGAACTGAGATGAATTAAAAGCAACTTTAATAAGCCAAAGACTCTCAAAGTTTCATCTGTTTGTTTTGAAACCAGTAAAGAGCCACACAATGTTTATGGGGTTTAATATACTACCAGTGCATGTTTGATAGGCTGGACCAGCATTTCCTAGGAAATTCACATTTTTATTTATCAACATAAGGGAACAAAGGGGATAACACCCATTCCTAGAGTTGAATCAAGACCTGTGGCTCAAAAGACTGGGCCAAATTAAGTGGCCCAAATTATGAAACTGCACCCAATGTGCTACAAATTGACGAGAACAATGTACATTGCAGACACTTAAAGCAATACTATCAATTAGTGTTAAAATGAAGCACCACCTGTTATTCATGACTTTTGAGTTTTTGGGCTTATTGGGTTTGTTTTTGGCAGATATTTATAGCCTCCAAATGATTTGGCTAAAAATGCTTACTTTTTCTGTTATGGCCATTTGTTGAATTAAATTCGGGATCCCGAATTGAATTCCACATGTAATTAGGCTAACTTAAGGCCTGTAACTTTGTAGATATGAAGAAATCATCAATATATCAATCCAGACAAATTTTCTTAAAAATGTCAAATAGACCGGTATGTGATGCAACTGACGATATGGCATCTATTGCAGTTACGACTCTTTTGCATTCAAATGATGCATTATGACCTTTGTGAAAGCAGGCATGTGCTTTTTATCCATTTTTCTGTGGCAAAACAAGTTTTCGACAAGATACGCTTGAAAACGCTTTTAGATAGTCACATTCCTTCATTTTAGGCTATTTTTACTCAAAACCATTTCTGATCAAAATCTTGTTGTATTGCTTTAAATGTTGAAATGTCATGGGTGGAATAGATAAAAACAAAATTTTGTGTCCATCAATCACTAGTGAGAAAAATGTGGCATCTTGTAGGCAAAAACAACTGAAAATTGAATCAACAGCAACACACATGAAAAACACATTTATGTCAACATGATGGATGAAAATGAGAGCAAGCTGCTCTGGGCTGAGTTTGAAATAACTTTGTGAACATGAAAAACACATTTTGCCTGTTATGTTCAACAAGGTCATAATGCATCCTGTGAATGCAAGAAGTCGTAACTGCAATGGATGCCATATCAGTTTGGCGGAAGTCACAATTCGGATATGCATCTGAATTTAGATACCCTGTATCAAAATTCTGATACCCGTATCTGAATTTGGAATAAAAGCAGCTGAAACGGGATATCAGCTTAAATGAATATTCAGCTTCGCCGCGCACCATAGCGTTATGTACAAAAGTCAATAATATTATCATCATTTGTCATCTAATTCTAACAAAGTTTTGGCCAAATTAGTTTGCTTTTTGTGATCAGGACATGTTTCAAAGCTGTTACGCTGGAATTGCATAGATGGAATGACATTTTCACAGATACATTTATCGTGGATGCTAGGAAGATTTTCTACATGTACTTGCCAGCTTGGGCTATTGATCTGTTACCTGCGCAACGGCAGGCGTATCAGAATTCAGATACCCCTCCATATCCTAATTCTGATAGTATCAGAATTTTGATACGTGGATATCCAAATTCAGATATTGTGAGTTCTGCCGAACTGATATAATAGTTTGATACATTTTCACAAGAATGCAAAGATACCTTCAAAATTCAACTTTTATATATCAGTCGTGTTTGAAGTGGTTCTTCAGGTGATGATCACTTAATGAACTCTTTCAAGAGTGACTGATCCAAGATGGTCATAGTGTTTGTTTAACAAATTTATTCAAAATGACAGCTATTGCATTTATGAATTTGCAATAAAGTTACGATCTGCACTTGGAAGCAAAATTGAGGTTTTTATTTGCAGTAATATAAATGATTTTAAATACACAATAAAAAATTTATCCCTAGGTGTCAAATAAAGCACTAGATAACTAAAGGAAGAAAAAAAAAGAAAGTTTGTTCATAAAAAATGGCTTCTGAAAAAAAATGAGAGAAATCTAACCTTGTTGTTTCCATTTGATGATATATGCGAGTGTGAAAGAGTGCAACAATGCCAGTGGGTTAAAAATTTTAACTCACTTATTACCATGGTTATTTGTTAAATTGAAGCGTTGCTACAATATGTTTTAATATTGTCCTCAATGAGGCATTTCTAATATTGTAGACAATGCCAAACAGAGAATAAAATCAACAATTTGACACATGAAAAATTCATCATACGCATTATTTAATCTATTTTATGTGAGTGGAATGTGAAGATGATATGAAGAAAATAAGGAAATATATTGCCACAAGTGATAGTTATTCATTTCATGAAACTAGAAAATGTGTTGTTGAGAAAACCAAATGGAAAATTCAATAAACACTCCGCACATGATAAACATATTTTGTATGTTGCTACAATCTGATTCAGAGGGGGCGGATGTGATGGGAATAATGTTCTTTGTTGCATAAATATCAAAAAATTGAATTTTAAAGGAGCCTGGTCCGATTGCCTCAACTTTTTTTCAAACTTTTTGAGATTTTGGTACCAAAATGTTGCTCATATTTTTCTCACAACACATGTGAAATTTCACGGCTGAGTTATATTCAGTTTTGGAGATATATATGAAAATGTGTCTAATTATGGTAACCATAACTAATTTTGTATAGCGACGTATACGCGGCTCTAAAATACAAATTTGCCCATAAAATCAAAATGGTTCAACCGATTCAGCTGAAATTTGAAATTTAGACCACTTGAGTGGTCTAGACCACTTGAGTGGTCATCTTTCATATGACATTGAAAATTAAAATTTGGAAAATCGGACCAAACTCCTTTAAAGTTAATCGGCAACTTACTCAAAACATTGCATTAAACTTGCTTTTATACCACATGGTTGACAAAGCCAAACTGAAAATTCTATAAATAGCTCTGCACATGATCTAGGTATCAGCCGCGGATCCAGGGGATGGGCGGAAGGGGCAGCCTTATTTGGGTAATTTTTTTTTTATACCCATGGTTGACAAAGCCAAACTGAAAATTCTATAAATAGCTCTGCACATGATCTAGGTATCAGCCGCGGATCCAGGGGATGGGCGGAAGGGGCAGCCTTATTTGGGTAATTTTTTTTTTATAATAGCTGAAAAATACACTTTCCGCCCCCCGTAAAATTCAGATCCTAGATCCGCGACTGGGTATCATTTATCTTCAGTTTGGTTAAAAGGGAGGTGGGCAAGGAATGACTAATGTTCTTTTTGTCCATCAATTTTATTGCTTAGTCCCATTATAAAATGTTTTTTAGTTGCATATAAGTTTATCTTTCTGACTAAAATAACTTGATTTTTTGACGAAATCGAGCTAAAAAATTTATTCAATAGCTAGACACATGATGAACATGACACATGATGAACATATCATGTATGTTACTTCAATTGGGGACAATTAATGTTAAATGTTCTTTGTTGTAAATGTCAGAAATATTATTTCGAAGTTAATCACATTTTAAAATGTTTTTAAGTTGCTTTTAGAGTTTATTTGTAAAGACTGATGTACCTGTGTCATAACTTTAATAAAATTTGAATAGAACATCTGATCAAGTACTTTACATCAATTTAATTTTATTTGTTTGGTTATTATTTTAATAAAAATTATTCACAAAAGTTTAAATTGAATTTATATTTGGCAGATGCAAAATAAAGATTGCATATGTTTGTAATATGTGGGATAGGTAAAAGTATCCAGAATTGCATTTTTCCAATCCATAATATATAGGCTTGCAGTGTTTTATATGCATAGAGGACCAATAATTCGTAATATTTCAAATAGAGCTTTCATGATTAATGAATAAGTTTTAGTGGTATTTTTCGCGCAAAATGGGATTAGTGCAAAAATAAATGTACCACGAAAAATAATGTGTATTTGTTGCAAAGGATATTCCATACTCAGCCAATGTTTCCTTGCACAAAAATAAAAATGTGCGAAATGGTCCAAATGTGCTGATAAAAATTACTGAGCGCAAAAATATTGGCGTTTACAGTACCTGTCCAGTGACCGATTTCACTAACATTTAAACACATCGCTAAAACATCGTAAGACCGAACGCATCGTTCACTCATCGCAAATTTGCGATCACCTTTTGGCTCATCGCAAAGTTGCGATGTGTTGGAATTTTTCCCGTGCAATATTCGTATACCTTGCGACGCATCGCACGCTTGCGAAGGGTTTTTATGTCTTCGTGAAATCTAGTCTAGTTGCGCACTGTACGCATCGCAGCTACGATGCATCGCAATTGCTTAGTGAAATCGACCACAGTACTTTTTGTACCAACCACTAATTTTATCAACAAAAGTTCACAATTTCATCCTCGTTACACTTTACTTAATTCTTTTCCCATAATCTTCAGTATATCTAGGTTATTCTTCATCACCCATTAAAGAATCTGTTATATATTGTGACGTGGGCCTCTCCTGAAGTTTGCTCTGACTGCCATCTGCTTTTGCTGTCTCTCAATATACTCATGTATGTCAGATCGGAGAACATTGTGCTGCCCACACAAGCATACAGTGATCACATCAGAGCAAAGGTTGAAGCCAGCTAGCTAACTTCTGTCAGATCATTCTTTTTTGACAAGACTTTAACTTTGCTGTCAGGATAGAAGCTTTGATTTTACATTAGTTGACTTTTGTGCTTCATTGCTGAAGTCGTCTATAAATGCTCAGTGATAGGTTGAAAGTATAGGGGATACATACAAAGATGATATCTTAAATGGGACCAAAACGGCAAGGAGAAATAGGTCCCATTTAGGAATGGACAAACTTGTATGTTTTGTTATCATGATTTCATCCTCGTTACACTTTATTCAATTCTTGGATTTCTTTTGCGTTTTGGGCAGACTGGGGTTATGCCACTCCTCCCGCACAAACGAGTTTGATTTATCTTCCCAGTACTTGTTGTACCAACCACTAATTTTATCAACAAAGAATGGTTCACAATTTCATCCGCGTTACACTTTATTGAATTCTCTTCCCATCATCTTCAGTATATCTAGGTTATTCTTCATCACCCATTAAAGAATCTGTTACATATTGTGACGTGGGCCTCTCCTGAAGTTTGCTCTGACTGCCATCCGTTTTTGCTGTCTCTCAATATACTCGTGAATGTCGGATCGGAGAACATTGTGCGGCCCATACAAGCATACAGTGATCACATCAGAGTAAAGGTTGAAACCAGCTAGCGAACTTCTGTCAGATCATGTCTGATTTGGTATCAACCTGTTTCTTTTTTGACAAGACTTTGCTGTCAGGATAGTAGCTTTGATTTTACATTAGCTGACTTTTATCTTTCATTTTGAAAACATTGCAGAAGTCTGTCTTTAGAAATACTCAGAGATGGGTTGAAAGTTAGTGGACACTTAAAGATGGTTGTGATCCAGATTTTTTTCATTTTGTTTGTAAAATGTCAACATTTATCTGACTGACCGATTAGGTTTCATTCCTTCAATCAATGGAAATTGTACTTGTACACAATTCTTTGACTTTTTGCTTTTGTTTCTACAACAGGAGGCAGTTGGTTGTCCTCTTGAAAGAACTTTTCCCTCCCACCTCACCCATTGAAAAGAAATGTTTTGAATGTTCAGGGTGGAATAAAAGTTTCTTATATGCAAAGAGACAACTTAAATGGATTATGGAATCTTTTTATCCCCTGGTGTTTAGCCAAGAAAGGGGATACTATGATCACGTTTGCAAAAAATGTTAAATTTCCCACCAATATTATGCCAATTCAAATTTCTTATGTATTTCTTTATTTTTTTATCCAAAATTTCTCTTCAAACACCAACATTTCCAGGGGATGAGATTACCAGATTCCCCACTTTTTCCCAATATGATTATGATAGTGCATGACATCTGTGTGTTTTAAGGGGTGGGGTGGGGGATGTTTGTGTATGTTCGGATTTGGTTAGATAAATTTGTTTCTGCTTGATCTTTGCACACCATATGGCCAGCAATCATGATATTTGGTAAGGGCTTGATTTGAGTGTAAAGTATGCTAATTTAAGTGTATTTATGCAATTTAAAATAAATTGTTTTATGGGCATATCTTCCATGTGGTTAGACCTATGATGTAGCAGGAATGTAAGTCCCTTGTGCTTATTGTCCGAGTTGTACAGTAAAGAATTGGCTATTAACTCTCACGCAACATTAGTTTCACGCTTTATTCCGTTATGGTTTATGGAAGACGGACTACCATTTCAGGCGGACTACGATTACTTTTACACCTACCTTTGTGACATTGCGTGAATGATCATAGGCCTTTAGTAGTGTCATCTACTAATTCCATCGTAAAATATGCAAAGTAAGTATCTAATTAGCATAATTTAGGAAATAAAATGACCAACCTTAAACTGTAGGGATTGTGGTTTGCGAGAGCCTATTTTGTTTGTTGTAGATTTGTTAAAGCTACATGTAAATGATTGAATTGCAGAATTCATTGACAACAATTGTGTATATAATATAGTGTATATAATTTATACATGATGT
>JXSR01S074193.1:35009-47940 GCA_000969725.1 Ophiothrix spiculata | reverse complement strand
ATAAGAAAACGGATAAAGGCAGCAAGTGGGTCGCTGATTACGGTTATTACCTGAAAATGCGCTTTATTCCGTGTGAGTGAAAGAGCCTATGTGATGTCGAGTACCAAATTCGTATCTAAAAAGGCAAAGTTCGCAAAGTCCTATAATAAATTTGTATGCCGACTTGCTGCCCTTAACAAGATTCGAATAATAATGCCTAGTTTGAATGATGGCACTTTGTTAATTGGTGGCCATTTTGAATCTGGCAGCCATCTTTGATTTTCAAAATTTATAGTGATAAATGATGAATTAAGGCATTTGTTATTCATATTTGTCATTTCTAACTCTATAACCATGTAAGGTAATGCTGCAAAATTGATTAATGTTGATTTTTTGTATTTTCAGGTTATAGTGGCGGCCATTTTGAATTTTCAAGATGGCTGCCATATTTGAAAAATGCAAAAATGGCTCCCATCCTAGAATAATTCAGCATAAATTTCATCAAAAACCTGCAAAAATATCCTCAAGTAATAGGAATGATGTTTTGAGGAATGGTGGTGGTGACAGTTTCAGGATGACTTGGCAGCACAATTCAATCTTATCTCATATTGCTTCACTCTGTAAATACATTGAAGACGCTCACATTTTTGCTGATCTTGGGACAAGTCATCCTGAAACTGTCACCACCATTCCTCTAAAGTAGAAGATATAGTAAAAAGACGACCCTTTAAGTCGAAAGTTACCCTGACAAGGCACTCCTTTTTTTAAAGACTTTTTCTGACGAGCAAGCGTACCACTTCTTTCTTCAAGCAGCCTCCCGGGACTTCTTCTCTTCTTCAGTGTTGAACAGGTCATCAAAACAGCTCCGTTTGAGATGCAACATTTGAAAACATGTTTTATTTGAACCCTTGAAATAATGATCAATGTATGTGGCTAAATAAAATGACAAATAACAATAAATATAATTGGCAATTAAGTCAAATAACATATTTCTGCATTTTCCATTCCTACGGGAGAGATGCAAAACTAAACTTTCATTTATAAACTTACCTTGATTCGTTTGAGCTAGGCCCCTCTTTTGGAGATGAGCTATCAGCATCCTGAACAAAATCACTTATATGTAGTAGCTCATCATCACCTGCCCCAATATGGGACTCATTTGCTGACATTTCTTTGTGCTCTCTTGGTGCAACAGACCTGTATCATAAATAAAAAAAGGAATGTTGAACAATGCACTGATTTTAAGGATCATCTCTCATGCACTTTAGCATGAACTTTCAAATTATTGTTAACTTTTTTCATAAACTAGTCTGTCTCCCATATCCCCCTACAGATTGTAAAGGCTGTATTCAGTGCTCGATTTTAGAAAAATGTCACTTGCACCTGTGCAAGAACCTTCAAAAAGCTACTTGCACAAAATTTACCTTACATGCACATTTTGCAATAACAAAGTAAGATCTAGCAAAATTCACAAAATAGCTTAACAATGACATAAGAAAATCCTTGTTATTTCAACAGTATTTTGTGTACAAAATACTCTAGAGTGTGTCTCAATAAAAATTGTGCAAGTTGAAAAGCGCCCTCTGTGGCAAAACCAAAATAGTAGTTTAAATTACTTGTACATCATTGTAAAGGAAAAAACTCCGAGCTTTCAAATGCCGTTTATTCTGTTCAATTTGCTTATTTCTTTCTCGAGATATGCATAATTATATGCAGAAGTGAAAAATCACAATTGTGCCACTTTTACTAGGAAAGAAAGCCATGCATGAAAATGAAGGAGAACATTGTGTCTGTCCTTGAATATAAAAATTAACAACTGTAAAGTTGGTTTATTTGGTAATATTATATAAGTTAAAGTCTCTTCTTTGTATTCTTAAGAGTAAATCTATGTAAAAACCACATGATCGACGGAAGAAGGGGGTCGGCAATTTTTGTTCATATTGGGCCTATATCATCCCTATGACTCACTCTTCATCCCAGTGCACTAAAAAAATCACAGTGTTTCTAGATATAAAATAAAGGGTAGTACAAAAAATGCATAGTTTCATCCTTGTTTTCTCACCTTCAAAAACATATTCTTGAGTATATAAATTTGCTATTCATTATAACCTAGATATTTCGAGCTAGTATTTTCATAACATGTTATAAACATACTCACCTTTATTATAACTGTAGATAAAAATAGCAGTGTTTCTATATTTTGAAAAAAACATGTTCTATTTTTCCAAAAAAATCATATTTTAGGCCAAAATATGCAATTTTTGATGTTTTTGTTTCTCTTTTGGTCAGTACTTATACATTAAAGTTTTATTGTGGTTGTAATATTAATTGTTGGGCCCACTATAATCAAAAATAAAATCATTGTATTCTGGCTGCTTTATACTAGAAACACTTACAAACTTGTATCGTCCATTGAATATATATGTATAAACTGTATACTTTGGGGTACCCCTCCCCCGGGAACCTAAAATTTACTTTTAAATTATGTAATTACCTAGCTTGACATCTCCTCTATCCATTCATACCAAATAAGCACAATTGTGCAATGTAGTACTCAATTACAATACCCGAAAACATGCCCTATTAAAAGTTTGGCAATTAAAAGTATTAGTACACCTGTTAAGACCCCCATGCAGGACCTATTGTGCACTTTTTGATAAAAGCATGAAACTTTGCATACAGCTAGTATATACCTCAAGGATCATTTTTAGACCCAGACCCAAAAATAATTTGACCTTTGTTGACCTCTAGAGGTCATTGACATTTTAAGCTAAAAATACAATATTTTGGTACTTTTTCAATGCAATTACTTGCATAGAGTCACTTGTAAAACATTTTTTGTTCAAAGTTGTTAAGTGAAAATGGCATCAGGCACTGTATGAATTATATTTAACTCAAAATTAGTGCATACATGTTTCATATTCAAAATGGCACCAAAGTGGCTGTTAAAAAGGTTATTTTAGTTAAATTGATCAAAACAGCTTCAAAAATGTAGGATATCATAAATGTTCAACAGAAAATATAATAAAAGGTTACAAAACATTACATTTGTCCCCTAGTTATGTCTTTAATATGTTTCAAATTCAAAATGGCATCCATTATGAAATTCAAAATGGCCGCCAAAATATGTTATTATGGATAAAAATTAAATAAATCGAATTAAGACCAGCATTAAAAACACACGTTTGATGTAATCCATGGAAAAATGGTTAAATTTGAGGGTCTTTTTTAAAACATTCCTCCATAATTTGGGGGCTTAACATGTTTTAAATCAATAAAAGTGTCCGTAAAGAGATCCAAAATGGCCGCCAAAAACGTTTCAATGCATACGAATCAAATAAGTCGACTTTTAATCAGCATTAAAAGCAATAATGCTCACACCAATTAATGAAACACGCCTCCATCAATTAGGTACTTATCATGTATATCTAAAGTTGGGAGATAGACTAACTGAATATGGGTACAAGGATATAAAGCTATAACGATACACACTAGCATACGAGATCAGAACTGATACTACCGATACTTATCATGCTTCAAATTCAAAATGGCACCCAAACAGATGTCCAAAATGGCTGCCAAAACCTGTTTTTATGTACAAAAAATCAAATAAATTTACTTTAAATCAGCATTTAAAACACTTAATGTTTGAAATAATTAATGGAAAATGGCTTTCAAAGATACAATGGAAACATTCTTTTCTAGATTAGGTGCTTAACTTGTTTCATATCCATAATGACGCCTGTACAGAGTTCCAAAATGGCCCCCAAAATATGTTTGATGCATAAAAATCAAATACAAATTTACCTAAATCAGCAATAAAACATTCAAAATAATCAATGGAAAAATGCTTTAAAAGTCACAATGGAAACATTCCTCCAAAATTTGGAGGGTCAACATGTTTCAAATTCATAAAAGCACCCATACAGAGTTCAAAATTGGCCGCAAAAATATGTCTTTATGCAAAAAATCAAACATAAATGTTTCTTTGTTCAGCATAAAAAACATAAAATATTTGAAATTGTCAATGGAAAAATACCTTTGAGGGTCAGAATAGAAACACCCCTCCACAATTTTGGTAGTTAACATGCTTTAAATCCATAATAGCACTTGTAAAGAGATTCAAAATGGCCACCAAAATATGCATAAAAGGCGAATAAATCACCTTAAAATCAGCATCAAAACAAAGTAATCAGTGAAAAATATCTTTGTTGGTCACATTGGGAATATTCCTCTACAAAATTACTATTTTATGCACACATACACACACCCTAAACACATACACTACCACACAAAGAATAAATTTGGCTTACAAACCAGCAGTAAAAGCACTAAATATTTGAAATATTCAGAAAAATAGCTCCGGGGGATACAATGGAAAATTAATTAAATTCTCTCCAATATTATTTAGGTGGTCACATGTTTGAGATCCATAATGGTGCCCATTTAGAGTTCCAAAATGACCGCCAAAATACTTCATGCATAAAAATAAAATATTAATTTACTTAAGTCAGCATTGAAAACATTAAATGTTCAAAAGAATCTCTAGGAAAAATTGGAAATAAAAACTTTTCAGGGTCAGAATGGAAACATTCCTTCCAAAGTTTAGTGGTTAACATGCTTGAACTCCTCAAGGTGCAGTATTGTATCTATTGGTAGAATTGCGCCGTTCTTGAAAAAAATAATAATGGAGTATTGCCGTTGAATGGGAACATTTTGTCAAAAAGACATTATAATGCACCACACTCCTTGAGCTTGGAAACAAAATCTGTAAATGCTAAAATTGTTGATGGAAAATGGCTTTGATGTTTATAACTGAAACATAGTTATACCCAAATTAGGTGGTTCACATGTAACATGTTTCAAATTCAAAATTTAATTTATTGCACACAAACAGAAACCAATATGACAAAATTTGGTTTTTATGAAAACAAAAATGTTAAAGTGACATTAAAAACAGCATCACACTCACTAAATGTTTAAAATAATCAATACAAAATGGCTTTACGGGTTACAATAAAAGCATTTTTCCCCAATATTTTGCAGTTCCTTGAAATGTTTAAAGTCAAGAGTGCCCTTAATTGATGAAGGCCAAAATGGCTACAAGAATACCAAAATCTAAAAAAATATATATATTAATTGGTAACAATTTTCATTTTTGGAATCCTCTTGAAAATAGAACCTAATAGTAGCACAATTTGGCAAAAAATGTCTTTGTTTTACCCCTTGTTCTACGAGGGGGTGATTTTTTTCTGATGATAAATATTCCCTAGATGCAACACTAACTTGAAGGACTTACTTTGCCTCATAAGTTCATTCTTGCACTTATTTAAACGAAATAAATCCGACCCTTCCACCTTCAGGGGGTTATAGTGTCCATTCCATTGCTTGATTTTAAGGGATTTTACTTGCACAAATGCTAGAAAAATGTATTCTATGCAAGTACAGTTTTACCAGTATGAGTTTTTAGCCTAGTTTTAAAGAAAATTCTCATCTCTGCAAGTAACTTCAAATGTCAACATTTAGCACTGGCTCCGTTCAAAGTTCTGAGATCCGGGTGGATGGTGTGTCTCTGTGGTTTTAAGAATGTAATTTCTAACCATTTTATGGCAGATATTCACATTAAATATACCATTTAGGTAAAACTAGTGATTTTTTACATTATTTAGTAAAAACCGTATGAAGATTGGATGTACACCAACAATTTTTTAGAAAATTTTGATTTTTGCCTATATTTTCCACACATGTCGATTTTCCAGATTTCTGTCATTATGACGACATAGTCACGTCATACATTTATGTATAATCTTCATTTTGGTATAAATGGAAAAGAAGCAATCAATACCAATCGATTAGTACCTCATATGGTGGTATATGGGGCTATGCTATAAAACACAATAGGGGTCGCAACAAGATCAAATCTTACCAAATTCCTGAATTAATTTCCTTTATTGCTTGCATGTGCTATAGCAGTGGGGTAGGGAGGGAGGGGATCTGTGATCTGTTGCTGTTTTTACTTTGCCCAAATGATTTTATTTTTTATTTGATTGGATGCTGGTTTATTCAATCTTCTAGTGCAATATTTCCATTTGATGTTCTTATTAATTTTTTTTCAGTACCATATTGTAAATTGTTCCCCTGAACTTTTAAAAGTTTTACGTGTATTTTGATGTATTTCTCTATGTGCAATTTTACATGTTTTTAATATGTCAATATATCACTTGTGTAAAAATACCATGTAATTCAGCAATTTTGCTGCAAATTGGTTTTAATAAAATTGAATCTTAAATCTTGAATCTTGAATCTTTAAATGCATTTTGGCGGGTATAATGCTGATTTAAAGCAAATTTATTTGACTTTTTGTTTTGGCAGCCATTTTGGACATCTGTATGGGTGGGTGCCATTTTGAATTTGAAGCATGTTAAGTATCTAATTTGTGGAGACGTGTTTCTATTGTGACCCTCAAAGGCGTGTTTCATTAATGGGTATGAGCATTATTGCTTTTCATGCTGATTGAAAGTCGACTTATTTGATTTTTATGCATTGAAACGTATTTTGGTGGTCATTTTGGATCTCCTTATGGACACTTTTATTGAATTGAAACATGTTAACCACCCAAATTATGGAGGAATGATTCCAAAAAGACCCTCAAAACCATTTTCCATGGATTACATCAAACATGTGTCTCTAATGCTGGTTTTCATTCGATTTATTTAATTTTTATAAATAATAACATATTTTGGCGGCCATTTTGAATTTCATCATGGGCTCAATTTTGAATTTAAAACATGTTAAAGACATAACTAGGGGACAAATGTAATGTTTTGTAACCTTTAATGAAATTTTCTGTTGAACATTTATGATATCCGACATTTTTGAAGCTGTTTTGATCAATTTAACTAAAATACCCCTTTTAACAGCCATTTTGGTGTCATTTTGGTGGCCATTTTGAATATGAAATATGCATATGCACTAATTTTGAGTCAAATATAATTCATACAGTGCCTGATGCCATTTTCACTCAACAACTTTGAACAAAAAATGTTTTACAAGTGACTCTATGCAAGTAATTGCATTGAAAGAGTACCAAAATATGCTATTTTAAGCTAAAAAGGTCAATGACCTCTAAAGGTCACCAGAGGTCAAATTATTTTTGGGTCTGGGTCTAAAAATAAACCTTGGGGTATGTACTAGCTGTATGCAAAGTTTCATGCTTTTATCAAAAAGTGCACAATACTTCTGCTTAGCAGGTGTACTTAATATCACTCTTCCATGCAGATTCTTGCTTGTATTGTAATATCGGCCATTCTCACGAAAATGGCGCCAGTAGCCATATTTCGTTCTTTGGTCTGAAAATTCTTGTGTTTTGCTTTAAATAAGTAAAAATGCTCATATTCATGTAGTACTTGGTGAGCTCTACGTGGACATATATAGTTTTCCATACTTTGTTTACCGTTATCTTGGTCATTTTGCTTCAAGAAGACACCAAATTAGGCAAAAATGGCATGTCTTTGCAAGAGGCATCTATTTTATAGTGATAGATACATCATAAAAAAACATTTTCTTGTTCATGCCTGTGTGATTTATTTCTCCAAATGCATCAATAATATAAGATAATTATCAATTTTGAAAGTTGGATTTCCTGGTAAGCCACCAGAAACAAGTATAAGGTTTCCGCGAAATCAGTGTATATTACGTTATCCATGTAGTATCTCGATTCCTAAGATCATACTGAACGGTAACCATAACACTTTTTGCGCAACTCGAAGGCTAACATATGTGTACATTTGAAAGTCATAACATTAAAAATGTTTGGTCGTAAGTTTGGCTTTTAAAAACAATTATATTCCAAAATTTATTGTGACCGTTTTAAGCATGTATATTACGTTATCACCAAATCTAAAATATGCAAGAGTCTAGACTACCTTTATGCATATCAAGGCATAGGCCGTAATCCCCTGACCATGTTTAGCCAAAATAACCAGCAATGTATGTGATCATCTTAATTTAACTGATGGAAAAACATCAAAATGTATATTACTTTATGTATATTACGTTATCCAATGCAATAACAAAAATTACAAAGATCCTTGAAATTATCTCTTATGTCAATTTTAGGCTTCCCCGAGTTGCTCCTCGAAGTAATTAAGCAACTTAATTCGAATCGTTGCCTCAAATAGGGCAGGACAGGCACTTGTTTGACAGCTCTTCCTATTCTTTTACATGCTAAATTTGAAAGTTCTTGTATAAAAATATAAGAATAGTGGTGTTCATAACTTTTGTGGTTCCATGATACTTGACATACTAGCTAATAATAAAAGTTTATTTAGCACGTTTTTATGAAACTTCATTTTTTCGATTTTTCCAACTCAAGTGGAGTCACTTTCGTGAGAATAGCCGATAAATAAGGAAAATAACTGAAATGGTTGTTCTAACATACTTTAAAATATCATAACTACCCAAGGCATTGTTCGATTCTTTTCTTTTTTGTATCAACTGAAAGAAGAGATCTTTAACTACAAAATAAGTCTGATTAGAGTATAAATTTGAAGTTCACTTGGGGAGGGGTGCCCCTTTATTTATATGCGTTGTATGTGTAAAATAGAAAATATAAGGTTTTGAGGTGTTTCTAATATAAAGAAATTATAATTCAATAATATTATGTTTTATTATGAGGGGGCAAATGGTATATATTACAACCAAAATAAAACTTAAATTCAAAACTGCATCCAAAGTGTTTTAACCCCCCCAAAAAATCAAATTTTTGATAATAAAAACTTTTTTTTCAAAAAAAAGAAACACTCTCATTTTATATAATTACATATCATGAAGGTGATTCTATTACCAACTTGTTACATAAATATTAGCATGAAATATTGACACTATGATTAATGACAATTTTTGCATATATTCAAAAACATGCATCTGAATGCGAGGAAAACTTGTCAAAACTATGCAATTTTTGTAATGCCATTTATTAAATATCTAGAAACACTGTGATTTTTTAATGTTCCCTGTGCATAAAGGTTTGCCTAAAGGTAATTACTGACTTCATATGAAATGAATTTGCTGACCCCCTTCTTCCAAGATTTTCATAATTTGAGTGGTTTTTATATAGATTTACTCTTAATAAAATAAGTGCAATCGGTTTTAGACAGTATATTTTTATGACGTCATAAAACATGGCGAATAAGCATTTCTGCAAAATTACGAATTTCAGAAAATGTTAGAGATTTTTGACATTTTAGGGGCAAATATGCTACACATTTGATATTATTAATGTTATTTTGAAACCATGTTTGTCCTTTATTTAAATGAAACATAACAAATGTAAATATTACTAGTATTGTAATTGTAGCTTGGTTAAGTCTAATTTGTAACGAAAAACAGCATTTTACACATTGATTGTGCAGGAGATAGTGGAAATTGGTATTTTGAAGAATTTTTTATCATCATGATTAATGACATTAAACTACGTAACACACCATCAGAATTTACACATTTTGGTATGTGTAATAGGTGGAGGAAACAAGACGCTGTTCGGTGATACTAAATAACCCAATTTAATGGTTGTTAATTTCAATTAAATGGCTAAAACTTCATGTTTTCTTGATTAAAATGGTCAATCCTCTTACGTAAAAAGTGACACAATTGTGATTTTTCACTTCTGCATTTAATTACACATATCTCAGCAACAAAATAAGCAAATCGAACAGAATAAACGGCATTTAAAAGTTTGGAGTTTTTCCTTTACAATGATGTACCATTATTTCAAACTATTATTTTGGTTTTGCCACAGAGGGCGCTTTTAAACTTGCACATTTTTTATTGAGACACATTGTACATCAAACATAGTGATTGAAAACTTATTACTTGCACCTGTGCAAGTAGGTAGGAAGTCTTACTTGCACCAAGAAAAAAGTACTTGCTTATATGTGCAAGTGTAAAATCCAGCACAGACTGTATTATATAGTTTTCCTCGTGAACAAATTCATAAGCTACCACTTGGCCATCTTACCTCAACTCGGTTGAGTTTGGCATCTCTTGATTGGATGTGTTGTCAGACGTGGGACCAACTTCACTCCTGTTCTCATCATCAATGGCCTCCGTTCCAATCAGTACCTCATCTGCCGACATCCTGTGTTCTGTTGATACAGACATGTATCATACATTATACCATGAACTTCAATTCAAATACTTTGTACACCTAATGTAATTTGACTCAATGCTTCTTAATTACTCAATCATTTTATTAGCTCTCCCGAAAGAGTCACATGATGTTACCTACTTATAATAATCTGTAAGTCTATATGTCGTATACTGTTTATGTGTATGTGTTGTACCGGTACCTTCTGCCACGCTACTTGCATGTTTATTAAAATTCTCAGTTTATCTGAGAGGTCGAATAGCTCAGTGGTAGAGTTCTCCCCCTGCTAGCGAGAGGTCCGGGGTTTGAGTCCCTGTTCGGCCATATTTGTTTCTAATAAAAAACGAAATCCTGGTCTATTTGTGATTTGTCAAATTGTTATTAATGTTCTAGTGTACGATGCCTATTTCTCCTTTCCTTTATCTGTCTGTTACTATATATATATAATGAATAATTTTACTACAAATGTCAGCTCATGGGTGTATTTTCATTATAGTCATGGGCAGGTAACCCCCCCCCCCCCCCCCCCCCTCGAGATGAGGTAGTGCTTCAAACTTTGGTAACATACGTTTCGCTCTGTGGACAAGCAAAAACGATTGTAAACTTCATCTTAACTCTGTTCTCAAACTAACAAGTTTGCAACAAATTTATTTCTAAGTAATCAAGTAATGTCCCAAGGTTAGATTCACAAGAACATACAAGAACATTAACAATCATGCGAGTTAAATTTTTTAGTAAATGGTATAAGAGTCGGTAACACGTGTTACAGTAAGTTCAGTAACACGCATTACAATTTGTCCGGCCAAAAAATATCAACATAATTACTTGTTTGTAAACATCAATGATACAGTACTA
This sequence comes from Ophiothrix spiculata, assembly GCA_000969725.1. NCBI lineage: Eukaryota > Metazoa > Echinodermata > Ophiuroidea > Amphilepidida > Ophiotrichidae > Ophiothrix > Ophiothrix spiculata. The sequence continues at coordinate 36,959 of JXSR01S074193.1, read as the reverse complement.
AGTTGAAAAGTAACAATACATTGCATGATGTCATCACTAACAATATCATTTCAGATCATTTCATTAGAACAAAACAGTAAAGGCATTCATTGGTAACACGCGTTACATTCTGGCGTATCATCGGGTTTAATATTTAGTTAATATATGTGTCCATTCTTTGATACCTACAACCTAGGGTTGATCCCCATGTTAACACAAAGGCATAAGATAAACTCGTTTGAATGAGGTAGTGTTGCGCACTCCGGTAACACGCATTTCGCTCAATGGATAAGGAAAACAATATTTTGTCCTCAAACTAACAAGTTTGCAAAAAAATCTATTCTGTTGTAATCAATGATTGTTTTTATATCAATTTAAGGTAGATTTAAGTTAACTATAGAGTCAACTGACTTTCATTTTTCTCTGAAGATGGGTTTAGTAAGGGCTACAATATGCTCTTTATAATGACCCCGAGGTATTATGGTACAGGCATGAGAATGATTTTTCATGAAAATATCTGAATTTAGTAAAATTTAACCAAAAAAAACCACTAAAAAGGTTAAATCATTCCCCAAATTATCTGAATTTGGATGCTTTTGGATGACAAAATATCTGAAATCAGATAATAATCTGAAAATGCTCATGCCTGATGGTATAAAAACATGAGGCTGCCAAAAAGAGTTATATAATGCAGTAATATATACTGCCCTGTTTTTACATTGAAAGGTGATTACAGCCTTCCTCTGCTTTTGTGTGCATTGTTTTGAATGCGGTAACAAACGTTTCATCGGTAACATGCGTTTCAAGTAACACACGTTACAGTTTTTGACAGCTCAATGCTGTGAAGTACAGGATAAGACTTATACTAATTGTTCACTGTTTTTACACGATGCCTTACTAGTAGGGGATACATTTTAATTGCCATCAATAGAAACCAGGTTATTGAGCAAATATATTAACATTAGTCTGTTTTGGTAACACGCGTTACATTTTTTGAAAGGCCTCTCATCCATGTACCATGCAATTATATGTTGGGTTATATTAACAATTGGCATGTTGTTTCTGAAAGACCAGTTGCCATGCTTACTTGATATATGTTATGTTTTGAAAATATGTAAGTCCTTACTCTTTTTACAACCAATTGCTAAAACCATTAAAAACACACTATTTTCCTCATGTGAAGTGCACTGTAGGAAAAACAGATTTTTTCATAGTAAGCAATATCCAAACAGATTAACATTTTTTTTCAGGTACTTGCATGCATTTGGAATAATTTTAAGATAAAGATTCAGTCATTAAAGTAATTTCATTTTTTTTGTGATCTGTCCACCTTTTCATGGAAATGCCCATTACCGATCGTCCGTCGGTTAAAAAAAGCTCCCGTCAGTAAACTTGAGCCGACCGGCCGCAGGCCGCGCCGCGATACCGCGTCTGCCAATGTTTGAAACTTTGCAACTACACTTACTTTTTGATTCAAATAATTTCAGTGATACCAATCACCATCATCAGCGGTCTAGTTCTGTGTTCCAACTGATCCACTTCTGTGATTCGCCGTTGGTGGCGTCCTTGGTCTTGAAGGTGTTTCCAGAAGTTAATTATAAAAATTGGAAAGTTTGTGCCCCCAGTCTCTGTTAACTTCTACTTCTAGTACTACTTCTACTTCTACGCTTATATTCTCATCAAAGCCTTTTAGTCCAGTCAAATTGAATCGAATGGTCAAAATAATGAGAACAGAAATGAAACTTCCACTATGCATTTTCTGAAGGTGTCAGAATAAATATACAAAAAAAGTTTACCAAAATCAACCCTTGGAAAATATTGGAAAATTCCATTTTTCAAAATGGCCGCTAAATACACCTAAATTATGCTAAACCATTCTTGAAACAATGCATTTTTCGAAAAACACATATGCAAATTTGCAATATTTTGGTAAATATTATAGCTGTGATCATATTATTATGCTTAGGGACC
>JXSR01S074192.1:12805-23264 GCA_000969725.1 Ophiothrix spiculata | reverse complement strand
ATTCGGGCATTTCTGCGTGAACGACCATATTACTATGTTCTGCGCATGACGAAATTTGCGCAGAAGGTAGTAATATGGTCAACTGAGCGTTTACGGTACTTGCAAGATGCATTATAGGACATACGAAAGTGGTCTATTGTACCTCCGGCATATTACGGCTCCGCGTGACACACTTCGAGTGTCTTTGCAACGTCATTAGCGGGAGAATTGGCGTACTTTGATCAGAGCAAGTCGCAATACACGCTTCTTGAAACGCAGACACGGTTTGCGCGTGAAACAAAATGCACACGCTGTGTGCGTCAAGTGAAGATTTACGCAATGTGCTTGGATATCGGGCCAAACTCCGAATATATCCGGAAGTACAATAACTCCATGATGGCGGCGTATCCCGATTCCCCTATAAAAATTCCTTGGCCATAACAGAACAAGGTGTATACTATACCTTTGGTATCTATGGCAATCTGCGAACAGGTCTGACTGTTTACTGCACATTTATATAGCGCTCCTGGCGATTTCAGAGAAGGTTGGTGAATCGAGGAGCTGTTTGGTGCTCCAACAAGTATCCTACGTATAGACAAAAAGGAATAAATAAAAACAGGGGAGTTATGGTGCACTATGCCTCCTGATTTGTAATTCCAACCTCAGCACACTTTTTCAGGTGTTCGCTGAACTCTGCTGCGGCCCCAATTTAGATCCATTTCACTTCCATGTCCTGCAGTAACCTCTATATGGGCATTGAACCTTCAAAACAGCCAGGATCAGCGCCCTAAGATTTGTACAGTTTTCCACAGGATAACAACCCAACAGTTAGTTCTTTGTCCAAGAGAATTACAAGAACTTTTAGGCACCGACAATTTTTAGCCTTTAACAATACTGGAACAACAGAAGCATTGACCAATACTGGAATGAAATGTGTGTACCAGTATTGTAAATTGTTTTAAACGATAGGCCTACTGGAACAAATACCCTCCCAGAATTGTTTAATACTGGAATGTCCTAGAATTAACCAATACATGTATATACCAATATCTGGGACCTAAAGTTATCTTTTTCCTAAAATTAGCAGTTAGATCCTTGTCCTAGTAATTCCAAGCATATTCAACTTTGGCAACACCGTGCCTCAAACTACAAAAGATACAACTTCTCGGTAGGCCCAATTCTGAGCTGGTCTGAAGTTGAAAATGAGTGACAAATGGTCAGGAGATCGATTTTAGGTATTGGTAAAAAAATTAAGTCCTTGAAGCATAGAATGAACTACAAATGTGACCCGTCATATCGAAAGGTACCTTAAGGGTCCCGAAATGGAAATTGATTTTTTGGTCTCATCTAAAAGATTACATTTTAAGCTTTAAAATGACACCTTGCTTTTGGTTATTGGATGTTCGATTGCAAAGTTACATCCAATTTGGTAAAAGGCATCGGGCTGAATCAGAAAACTATATAGTTCTGAGAAAATCAAGTTTAAAGTTTCTGTACCGAGTAAAACTTGAATGGAAAAAGGATTTTTATGTCGGTTTTAACACTTTTTTTCATATGTTTTGAATGTTAGAACCTGATTAATATGTGAAATAATCTTCAACGGTAACGTTTCTGATGAAATTAGAAATTCGACCTTGGACGTGATTTTTGAGTATGCTCAGTTTCAATGGCCCATATCTCGTAATTTACTATGCCGACCATAAGCAGATAAGGTACCTTTCAATATGATGGGTAACAAATGTCTGTGTGATCGTCACATGAGTACCAAATATGACTAATTTGCTCTTAGCCGGCGGGACTAACTTTAGTCCTGTTTTGTGCATACGGACCTTAACAGCTAGTTCGATTTATATTGTTCGAGTGTACATTAATTTAAGGGCACAGTAAACCCCTCATTTTCAGAAATATAGTATGCTTTGCAACTTGGCAAGCGATAAGTAAATCCATATAAAAGTATATTTTCTAGTTGTGGACTTGCATGTAAAAATGATGGATAGGTCAATTTTTGACCAAAATATGTGATTTTAATGTCCAAAAACCCTTGTTCTTGGCCTATATTTGTAAACAACCTAACTTAATTTTGCTTCTTTTACTTTTTAGAATCTAAGAAACACATGTCTAGGAACGCTTTTCTCAAATTTTTGAGCCAAAAATATTATTTACTCATTTGAAAAAAACACCTTCATAAAAACACTGTGAATTACAAGTTCTCACACCTAGAGAGTCGAAATATACTGCAGATATGGAGTTAATTTATATATTTAAGGGGTGGGGGGGGGGGGGGGGAGGAAGCACGTTAATCAATTTTACGTTTTTGCAAATTTATTTTGTACAATACAATACAATACAATAATGGAATTTATATAGCGCCTAAAACCAATACAATTGTACTAAGGCGCTTTGGCACAAAGCGAAAAACTACTGTCTATAGGCAAGTTCAAAGAGATGCGATTTCAAAAGTCTTTTGAAGATGAAAATGGAACCAGCATTTCTGATATGAGGTGGAAGTTGATTCCATCTGCGAGGAGCATAGCATGAGAAAGCACGATCGGCAAAGGTGATATGTTGTGTTCTTGGCTGGATGAGTTGAGGGGCAGCAGATGTGGAGCGGAGTTGCCTGGAATCAGTCCGAAACTGAAGCATGCCTGAGATGTAGTCAGGTGCTTGACGGGCGACTGCTTTATATGTAAAGACCAAGATTTTAAAGTCAATCCTTTGTTCAATCGGCAACCAATGCAGTTCGATAAGATCATCTGATATGGGATCATATTTTCTCTTCTTTGTAATCAATCTGGCAGCAGTCCGTTGAATATTTTGAAGTCTTTTAAGAAGACCTCTATTAATTCCAGTTAATAAACTATTACAATAGTCAAGTCTTGAGGTGACCATTGTATGCACAGCGAGTTTAGTAGATTCAGTGGTTAACATTTTCCTTGCTCTTCCGATATTAACAAGCTGGAAATTGGCTGACCTAGTAATATTAGCAACCTGGGCTGCCATTGTCAAACCACAGTCAAACATTACACCGAGATTTTTGACAGGGTCAGTCTTGACAGCCACATCCACACCAGCAATGTTTACTGACATAAGATTAATTTTAGCGAGTTGGGCTTTGAAACCAAGCATGATAACCTCAGTCTTGTCAGCATTGAGTTTGAGATAGTTCTGGCTCATCCATTTATCAATATCATGAGCACATTGTTGAAGTCTTGACACAGCAAGATTTACACCAGCAGAAGTTGTTGGACAGACAGACACGTACACCTGCGTGTCATCAGCGTAAATGTGAAGCTTCATATTGTGTCTGCGAAAAATGTCACCAAGGGGAAGAATATATACAGAGAACAATAAAGGTCCCAGTACAGACCCATGCGGTACACCGTACAGAAGAGGTTGAGCAGCAGATGACTTTCCATTTATATGCACACACTGATTTCTTTCAGAAAGATATGATTCAAACCATGCTAAAACAGTACCATTTATTCCAAGAAGATGTTGCAATCTGGATAATAACACATGATGGTCAATAGTGTCAAAAGCACTGCTCAAATCTAATAAAACAAGCAGAGTTACACCTTGATTTTCCATTGCACGTAGGATGTCATTGTGCACCATTAACAAAGCAGATTCTGTGCTGTGGTATTGTTTATATGCAGACGGGAAAGGCTCTTCCAAGTTATTATCAGACATGTATTGCTTTAGCTGCTTGGCCACCACCCGCTCAATAACCTTAGACAGGAAGGTGAGGTTACTGACAGGACGATAATTATTTAAGATATTACAGTCCAAGTTGTCTTTCTTCAACAAAGGTTTTATAACAGCTGATTTCATTGAGGGTGGTACAATTCCTTCATAGAGCGACATATTCACAATAGATGTTATAGTGGGCAACAGTGAATCAAGCAACTTCTTGATCAACCAGGTGGGCATAGGATCAAGAATCCCCGATGCACTTGGAGATTTCATGATTATGTTACATATGTCCGTTTCAGAAACAGTCTTGAAGTCCCTCCATGACAAAGTAGATTTCAAGGACACAACATCCACATTGTCAGAACCAGTCGATGCAAGAGTCTGTCTAATAGTCTGTATCTTAGAGGCAAAATATGTGGCAAACCGATCAGCCAGCTCAGATGAAGAGCTGTGCTCAGGAAGCTTTGGGGATCTTTTCTTCTGGAGAATAGTGTTGATGACATCAAACATTGATCTATAGTCATTGCCACAATCAAGGATCTTAAGATTTAGATAATCGCATTTAGCACTATATAGAGCATTATTGTACTTATTCTTTAACTCCTTAAAATGCTCAAAATCAACAGTAAGTCCAGTAGAGATCCACTTTCGCTCAGCTTTACGACGCTCGCGTTTTGCTTGGTATAAGGAGTCAGAAAACCAGGGCTGCTGAATTCGAGGCACCACAGTTTTAGTACAAGATGGTGCATGCTTATCAAGTAAGTTTGAAAGTACCTTATTGTACTGCTCATCAGCAGCATCAGTAGTGTTAGCAGGAGAAACAGTAAGATCACTTGATACAATATCTTCATTGAGATCCGCACTGACAATAGATCTGAATTTCCGAGAAATGATCGTAGTTCTTGGAACAGGTGGCTTCTTAACACAAAGTTTACATGCGACCAGGGCATGATCTAAATCAGATCAAGGACATGGGTGTTCTCAATAAGGTTGTCATTTTCGCGGAATATTACCACATCAAGAGTATGGCCGCAACGGTGAGTTGGTCCAGTAACTGATTGCTTAAGACCGACACTGGTCAAAAATTCATTAAATTTGTGAGTATTAGGATCATTAAGAATATCCAGATGTAGATTCAGGTCACCCACTACTACTAAATCTCCTTTAGCAATGGTCAAATCTTGCATAAACTGGGAAAATTCATCTAGAAACATTCCAGTGGTAAGACGATTCTTAGCTGATGGATAAGGTCTGTAGATAGTGACAACAGTAAAACACTTGGATCCGCAAGTAAAAACAATGGAACAGTACTCAAAGCTAGTAAAGTGGCGATCGGTATTGTCCGTTTTGGAAACAATCTTGAAACCCTGCTGGTACAGAACTGCAATTCCGCCATGAGAATCTCCACCTCCTCGCGGGACATTAACAACATCATATCCTGGTGGAGTCATTGATCGAAGACAGAACTCATCAGATTGATCTCCAGCAAACCAAGTCTCTGTGAGGCAAAATATTTGTATCTGATGTTCGGCAATTAAGTCTGTTATGATTCCATTTTTTGATTTCTGCTTTGCACCCTGGCAATTCAGGGAAAAGAGGGAAACATTGTTATCAGAAGTTCTTGTTGTAGATGTATTGCCTATACTTGTATTGTATAGTTTAAGTCTCTGTTTTCTACCTCCTCGTTTTCCTCTCCTTGTTGGTTTTATTCTTGATATCCCCAAGGAGCAAATGGTGTTATAAACTTCCTTGGATATTGGATGTTTTCCATTATCATTCATTGACAACAGAAAGTCTCTAGAGTTAATCAGTACTTGAGTTGGTGAATCCATCAATAGAAAGTGATCAGTCAATTGGTGATTAGCTGCTAAATGGTCCTGTTGACCACAGAAATATGGTTACAATGCAAGTCCCAATATAGATCAGCAAATGCATAGCTACCTATGGTAGTATAGTTGAGTATAGATAACACAAAATCCAAAAACAAAATCTTGGAAATTCAGATGTATAAGTCCTCATAAATGCTCAAAAGATGTACTGTAGTAATCTCTGATGTTAGCCAAGTAGTGGAGTGCAGCCTCTCAGCGTCACATCCATAATATATTGTACCATAACTTTTGAACAAAGTGCTTAAAGTTAATAAAAGTATACATTTACAGAAAGGAATTTTCACAAGGAACATGATGGTGATGTTGATATTTATCCTAAAATCACATTTTTTGAGAAAATCACAAAAAACACATTTTTTGGCCATTTGGGCTTTCGGACAAGCTAAAAATAACAATGATTTTTTAAAAAATGACCTTTGAATTAATTCAAAACACCCACTCGAATGTTGATTCATTTTTACTTTTTAGGATTTTGGCCAATTATTTGATTTTCATGCCAAATAAGATTTTTTAAAAAATCACATTTTTCCATTTTTGGTCATTTTTTGATCTTATTTGGCATGAAAATCAAAAAATTGGCCAAAAACAAAAAATAAAAATGACGCAACATACGAGTGGGTGTTTTAAACCTCCATAAAAACACTGTGAATTACCAGTTCTCACACCTAGAGAGTCGAAATATACTGCAGATATGGAAAATATATACTTTTATTAACTTTAAGCACTTTGTTCAAAAGTTATGGTACAAAATAATTGTGCAAAAACGTAAATTGAGTAAGGTGCTTTCCCCTCTTAAAGTTCACAAACAGTAGACTTGCTAGCTAGACGCTATGACCCCGCCGTAGGTCAAATCTATCTTGGGTCACCAGCCGATTCATTTCGCCTTGTAATGTGTAGCGTCGTGTATGGATTTTACTCCTATAATATCTTGGTCAAAAGAGATCGCTCGGCGAATACGACCGCGCATTATATGTAGATATATTGTATAAGTATGAATTTCAGTCGTTTTTTTGGGGAATCAGAATTATTCTATGGTTTTAATGGTCCATTTTGTGGAAAAATTAAGAATTCATGACGTAGCATCCTTGATTTAGAATTAGTCCGCCCTTCCCATGTAGCTGTTCGGTAAAGTGCCACTATAATATTCTGCTTTACGTACAATTCTATATATTATAGGTCACATTACAACTCGTGCAGAGAGAATTCTGGGTCAAGTTCGGGTTACACTGCTGATATGGTCACGCATGCATAGGCATAGTATAGTGCATAAAATATTCTTTATAACTAATTTTGAGCGCTCTTATAACTGCAACTACACCTGTAGAAGTGGCTTGCGTGACGGACACTAAGGACACATTTGTTATCGAGCTTTATCGTGTTCATCAGCTCAGGTTTGAGACTCCTGAAGATTGTTTTTCAGCACATGTTCGAGACTCCTGAAGATTTGTTTAATCCTAATTTACCTTTAAATTTAATTTGCTTGTGGATATTGTAGGCTTACTATGTATGGATCATATTTGATTTTTCCCCTCTTTTTAAAAACCTAATACCCTTGAACATACGCGCCGTGGCTACAGAGCTGCACTTTGTAGCTAGGCGCTTCTACAAACTCTAACCTCCAACATCCATTCTCACCTGCCAAACCCCACCTACCATAAATTATCTGGTTCCGGTATTTTTCTGGAATAATAGAACCATGGCATATCCTGAGCATATTACTGGCTCATTCACCGATAAAGCGTGCAACTTTGGTTAGAGAAATTTTAAAATTTCGACTACTAATAACTCATGAAAAACATACAAAATCATAAACTCTTATGGTTGCATGGGAGATGTTTAAAAATACTTGACTTTTCTTAACCATTGTATTCCCTATTCTGTTAGAATCTTTTCTTTAATATTCATTTTTGAGAAAATTTGTCTTCTTACAAATTTGATTTTTACACTAAATTAGGAGCTCTACACATACTATACTATGGTGTAGTATTTTCGCTCATAGTGTACCGCGTTTTGCGAGAAGGCAGCAGAATGTACATTACGTATCTGTTTCGACGTCACCGTCACATAGTTTTTTTTTTGATATTAATATCCTTGTAAATCGTTACTGTAAATGTATGATTCTATACAACATAAATGTAATGCAACGCTCAAGTTTACTTGAAAAACCTAATGCGGAATCATCCATCAACAGATTTATTTTGACACTTTGTTATCGATTTTAGAAATGATTACGTATCTGTTTGCCATATTGGCGACATGCTTTCATAAAGCTCTTATGCCATATCAAATACTTAATATAATTAAACTTTATATGTCATTATCAATACCTATTACGGGCTTTTATATAGTGTGCATTATGTTTGATATGATAGAATATTTTAGGAACGGGGGCACATGAAACAGAAAAAGTATGGCTGGCGACATGGGGAAATTGGGAAATTAAAGATTTTGCATTTTCAGATTTATCGTTATCTACTTTCCTGGCATGCTAATATGTTTAGCTTCACATATGTTACTAATATGACTCTAATGTATTAACTAAAACACTCAAATCATTTGTAATAGGCTTAACAACGTTAAACAAGTAATACGAACATGAGCGACACCAAAACGGCAAAGTTGCACACTTAATCGGAGAATGAACCTACTAGAAATTATTGCTGCTAGAACGCTTACCTCAACATTGCGTGTTGTGTTTTTTTAATCAAAAGCGACATTTATGCCGACATTTTTCTGGAATACGCAGTAAACTAAACCACGCCATGGAAACACTTTATACTTAAAATTTGAATCAACTTGGTCAAAATGTTATTGAGCAACCTTTGAGTCTACCGGAATTCATGTTTTATGGACACATTTCATATAGACAGGTATAGTTCTTTTTAACTAAAGAAACAAAATCATTTCTATCCGATACCCGGAAAATATTACAACTTAAATTGCATCTGTTCCGGCAAAACTTTAATATCTGGTACAGTCAGAACTTTCCGTTTCATAACAACTGAGATTATTTGAAATAACAACTAAGGTTATTTGAAAAATACAATCATGGATGTTTAAGAATAACAAATTCAATTCTATTTTAGTTTAAATTATATTACATCCACTATATAATCAACTCAAAATTATCTTACGCTCGCTTGAAACTCAGACTCTTTGTTTGTATGTTTTTTGTATCGTGGCAAATTTGGCAATTTTACCCTAAAAATGGATCTAAAACTAAAACCCTTTAGGTATTCGGTGAGACACCAACAAATAAAGAATAAAGGAGGGTCTTTCAGCGAGGCCTGGGTCTCAATGATCCTTTATCATTATCTGTGGTGAACCGGGTGCAGAATATAAAATTGGAGCAATCATTTAAGTGAAACGCTGTCCAAACAGGTGTTTTTATGCCCTATTGAAGGATGGAAATCACTTGTTCAGCGATGCAAAGCCGACCTGTTGAACCGTCAATTTGCTTCCGTCTTTACCAATGATAATAGGGAGTTTTCGAATCCACGACGGCGACCTATTCTACAACGGTAACCATGCATATCAATTTTTCCCGCGGCGCAAAATTTTGTAATACGTCCGTCCTCTTGAGTCTACAACGCACAAACAGTCTGAGAACCGTTCTGGCTAGGACGGCAACGTGTGTCTAGAACGTAGCAGGGACGGCGCGCACTATACGCAGTGATGTGCGCCGTTGTAGGATACGTCGCCGTCGTGAAATCGAAAGCTCCCTAGTACTACCAGACCCTACACCGACCTGGAAGGTTAATAACTAGAAACGTTTTTCGCGGTGTTTAATGCTATATTTTAGGCAATTTTTGTCATGTTGAAGCTACTTCCGGTTTCAATTACGGAAAATTCCGACGGATGCATTTTTCATTTTTTATTTTTTCACGCACAAACTAAAGCATTACATACTGAAAAAATGACTGAATTAATTTTGTAGAACTTTAGATTAAATAATTCACGGATAAGAAGCTGAAAAGATAATGTCACTTTTTAAAGGTGGAATTTTATTTTCATTCACTTTACTTCAATCCTTTCACCATTTTCTAAGTTCTCTATGGCAAAATTATCCGAAAAAATCTTCAAATCTGTCCTGCGCAACATTTTAATTATTCAAATATTGGGTAGAATACGATGTCTGTTTTCAAATCAAACCATTAATTTTATGTTGCACAGGCCGGTATTGGAGGATTATTCTACCAAAAAGAATCTGTCCACTCGGTATTTTTCGATTACTCACCCAATTTCACCGCGTGTCCTGATCGGGCCTTTTCGTCTAGACTCGCTTCTTCTCGTATTGTAATTAATAGCATGTTGCAAAATCATTTGACCTTATGTCACGCCTATATTCTTACACAGACTTATGATAATTTTATCGTCAGTACCGTCAGTACCATGCTAGGCACGAAAGCCTTGGATTTTGAAAATTCTAACTCGTGAAATCCATTAACAATTTCACGCATCCGTAGTTAAGCATAACCTAAACAGGCCGCAAGGGGGTATACATCTTTATCATTGTATTGCCAATCGGGCTGTCAGCAAAATACTCAGACGAAGATTGTATATAATAATCATTATTAATGGATGATATTATCTCAAACAAAGTTGTAATAAAAATAACAACAAGACAAGTTCCAGACATGGTACAATGATGGGAAACATGCATTGATACGACTAAAATATAGTCTCTAAAATGAATAAATGGTATCATAATATTCGAAAGAAAAGAAAATGCAACATTATGAGCGGGATCATGAGTCAAATTTGGACCATTTCTTTTCAGTGCAATGATAGGCCTATACCTATTATAACATTTAATATGCCATCAAGTTGTGTTAAATCACGAAATAAAAAAAACTGTATTGAAACTTTAGGTTTTATGGTCCCAGGATAAAACCCCG
>JXSR01S074190.1:116791-133918 GCA_000969725.1 Ophiothrix spiculata | reverse complement strand
ACAAGATGATAGTAAATACCAGCTCCCATCAACAAGTAGCTACAAACTTCCCCACCTCACCCAAAAGAAAAGTTATATAGAAAACCCTAATACCTGATAAATAATTGCCCTGAATAAGGTCATATCATTAATGTTCTACTCGGGGATTCTCATTTCTGTGCCTTACAAGATGGGAACAAGATAGACCAATGTATTATTGAAACCTTGTGAACAAATGAAACCAATAGAGTGCCATGGTAGCTCATCAGTACATAGACTTTAGCCCCTTCAAGCCTGGATCCAGGCTAAAAAATAGGTCGGTGACCTCAACTTTTTCTTGTCTTAGTTGAAAGAACATATGTTTATATGTTTCCAACAAGTAAGTTGAAAATCCAGTAGAACAGTTTAAACTCTATTTTATATTGAAAGAACATACTTTTGCACAAACTTTGTGAAAAAAAATTTACCTGCAAATTTCAATCAGATCTTTCAAGGACCGGACACGTTAAATTTCACAGCATATCTATTAGTATCAGACAATTATGAAAACTTTCGTCAAAATGGTTCGTTGTAAATGACATTTTATGTTGTAATGTATAATTATGATATGTGTCAATTACTAATGTTTATTGTATTGGACTGTTTTCTCTTTCATGTATCGCATTCGTATCATCTTAATATTATTATCATCGTGACCAACCTGCTACCACAGGTAAGAAAATATATATATTAAAAGTAATTTTTTTTTAAACAAATGATAAAAATGTCATGTTTTCCTAAGATCATTTATGAGGATTTTCTTCAGCATTTTTGTTCATCTTAAAATATAATTGGTCTGTTTGATATTTTTTTTATTCTAAGCAACTGAGCAAACATTAAATATCAAAAGCAATATACAAAAGGAAACATTAATATAGGAACATGACATAAGCTTAGATGGACTTTGCTACTTCTGAACAGATCGGCTTCTTTACTTACTTAATGTGACCGTCCATCTCAAACGAGCCGTAAATGCACCAAACTCTATTTTGCGATACAGGTGCAAATACATGTCAAGGTCATAATTCGCCAAAATTGATTTTTTGACAGATTCATTAAAACACCAGCAAAGTTTCATTTCAAGAAAATGATCGGAAGTATGAAATATATCGGTTTAGTTTGAATTCAATGAACAGAAAATATAGGGCTTACTTATCTTTGAACGCATTTACACAGACAATAATAAGTGAGTCAAAAAAAGTTGGTCACTACAGGGAAAAATAGATTCATTTTACAAGCTCACTTATTATTTTCTATATCATTTTACATTTTACTCCCTGACAAACTTTGATGGACCATAACTTGACTTCTTGAAATCGAGTGAAGTTCATTGAGGTGTCATTTTAATCCTTATAACTTGGTCTTTGTGCAAATATTTAAAAAATCAAAATTACAGGAGGCTATATTTACCACTGTTCTTTTTGAACAGCCTTCTTTTTGATTCAATGGAAATGGATATGGTTTCAATCCACAAAATATAGCTCCATTCAGACACTTGGAAAAAATCATCATAAGTTGTAATTGAGTCATAATCGAGGTAGCTCTAGTTGAAAAAATTCCAGGTGTGAATAGCCGAAGTCGTCGTCTATCGTATTTCAAAAGTCATTTGAAAGATGCAAGAAAGCAAATTATTTCTCAGAGAACCCGAGTTAGTTATCCTTTAAGACGTTTTTTATGTGTAACATTATCTTGAAGCAACTTAATTTACCGTTCATTCCACCGTTCGATTGCATGAGTTGCCTGAATGTTAACTGGAATCACAAAATAAAGTTAATGGGGAGTTCGATATCGATGGTGCAAGCGGGGAGTTTTATGCTAATCCATGGTTGGCGTCAAATAAAGAAAGTAACTCAGTGACGAATGAAAACTACTTTTTTATGTGTGAGAACACAGTATATGATAGATTGATGTGATTTATAAAAAGAAATCAGAACCTTGACTTGTACTTGCTACATCTGTAAGATATAAGAGGACTTTGTACTATTATATCTGGCCAAGTTTCAAAAACATCATGAGTATGTGGTGCCATATAAAACCGTTCGTGATCATCCATCCCAAAACAGACGTATTTGCACTTTTTGCAGCCATTTTCACTTTTTTTAAATATTTGCAAAGACCATGTAATAAGGATTAAAATGACACCTCAATGAACTTCACAGGATGTCATTGTTATTTGTTTAATTATTGTTGTTCATTCTGTAAGGGGTAGGCTAATAGGCCTCATTGGCTTTCTGGTCTACTCCTCCATTTTGGTTTATATTTCTGTTGCTTTTTTGATGTATTGTATTTTTATGGAAATAAAGATTGATTTGATTTGAAGCCAACGTCAAAGGTTTCCAGGGAGTAAAATTTTACAACTGAGATAAACATGTTCAAAGATCAGCAAGCCATATATTTTCTGTTGTTTGTCATCAAAAAATACAGATATATTTCATATTTGCAATCATTTTCTTGAAATGAAACTTCCCTGAGGTCGATTTCACTAACATTACGATGCATCGTAGCTAACGAAGGGTTCAGCTCGTAACTGAAACTAGATATCACAAAGACATGAAAACCCTTCGTAAGTGTTCACCGCATCGTAAGGTATACGAATTATACATTAGAAAAATCAAACCCTTTGTTAACATTGCGTATGGTCAAGAGGTAGTTTTAGCTAACGATGGGTTTGGGTCTTACGATAGGTTAACGATGCATTTTAACGTTATTGAAATCGACCCCTGGTGTTTTAAGGTTAGCACAAAGAATGTGAATATGTAAAAAAATCAGTTTCTGTAAATTACGACCTAGACATGAAGTTTGCTGCATTTATGGCACCTTTAAGATGGACAGTCACATTGTCTTAAGAAGTAGTGATTTCTTTTCTAATTTGGGGTTTTACTTGTAGTAGCATCCTAAGTCTTAAGTGATTCAAAAATTAATAAGAACTGGTTACAAGAAGTGGGCTTTGTATTGAATAGTAAAAGAAAGGCTGAACGGGATGTATAGTATTTGGGAAACATGGAAGTGAGTGATTTTGGTTTTGGATTGGATTTCAGATTTCACACTTGTTTGTTATTGCTATGGATATCGCTTGAATTAATAGAACATTGTCGTATAGGATTAGAAATATTGTCAGGATAATAAGTCAGGTACATAACTTGACGTGAGTAATCATTGTATGGGTCCTGAATCATGTCAGTGCAGTGCTTAAATTTTCTTAAAAGGGATTTCAAGAAATCTCTGAGATCCCTTTGTCTGTTGGGATAAACATTAACACTTTTGACCACTTCTTTGTTTAAAAAAACACCTGCAATTTGTAAAGTCAAAAACTCAGGTCTATGATGTATTTGGACTTAAGCGAATTTCCTAACTTTGTGGAATGGGATATTGTCACCTGGATATTGTGAGATTCAGTGGAGTTATAGGGTTAGTAGTATAGACCCATATGTACGCATTACTAACCTTAACACTTTTGACCACTTCTTTGTTTCTCCTCGAAAATTTGCAAGTCAAAAATTGCAGATTTTCACCTGGATTCGAACCCGGACCTCCCGCTTCCTGATCCAATTATCACTATGTCGAGCCACTGAGCAGGTGCTGCCATGGCAGCAATTTTTTGATCATAGCTAACTTAGGTCTGTGACGTATTTGGATTTCTTAACTTTGTCGAATGGGATATTGTGAGATTCAGTGGGGTTAGGGTTAAGATATGGTCACACTTACCCTTACAACAGCCGTGACAACTGGGTGAGAAATTGTTGATGGTGCACTAATGATTGTTAAACCAATTTATGCATGAACTTTTAACGGTATACAGACGCAGTGTTTTAAAAGATCATACAAAATAGTTAATAGTCACAAATTATGAATCGCCGCAGAGGTAGCGTCCAAAAATATTAATAGAAATTTGTGATTGTTACATGATATATTGGTGACTTTTTAAAAATAAATTCAAGACTAGACTTCTTTAAGCTCTGGACATGTTAAGTGTGTGTGGGAGGTGTATGACATAGAATACTTGCCAAGTTAATTTCAACTTTCATTAATCATGTTCATCAAAAAGATTAACCTAATTAAAATCTTAGCAATAGGGGTTTTCCCCGTTGTTTTTTATAGTTTTCTGATATAATTGTGCATGTATTCTTATGTAGACAATGCAAATAGCTTTGAAATAATACATCACAAGTATACTTGAAAAATTATCACGTTCATTGTTAACCAATAATAGGCTTGAAATTGTGTCACATTTGATTTCAAATGGCTGACAAATTGGCCGAACATTGTGTGTACATATCCTATTAATGCTTTTGAATAGTTTGCCAAATGAAGTATGTTTCTGTGTAATTTACTTAATTAGATTGCTAATTCTAATTAAGTGGATTATGTTTGATAAGTGCGCGTATAGCTAGGTTGCACCCAGTATTCAAATACATTTAAGCTGTATGATTAAAGGTACGGAATTAAGTTCAAAACTTATATCAAAGTATTTTGTTGTTGATCTTTTCCTGGATAAGGCCAAAAAAAAAGTTGTTTGGTTGTCCTCGACCGCCCGCCCCTATTTTGACCATAATAAGTTCTCATTGACAGAAGATAAACAACGATTCTCTGCTAGCGCAATGCCAAATCAAGAGTCGCATCTAATAAAAGTAGCTACAATATTTTTGCATGGCAATAAATTCTGCATAATCCCATGCAATGATAATACAGCATTTGACTTTTAGCATTTACAGATATTGACAAATGACCATAATAAGTTGTCATTGACAGATTCATTGAGCTAATCAGTGCTGTATAGCCTGAAGAGAGTTAGTAGATGATAATTGTCATCTGTCATAATTAGATGCATGGAATAATCTACTGTTTTGACATTTATGAGGCTTGGAGATGAGATGAGATGAAGAAGATGTATACATATGAGATGGGGTTGGAATAGTGGATGAAATTAAACTGTTAAAGGTTAAGGGATCATTATACCTTTATTATTTATATATTTTAGCTTTCTCTGTATAAAGAAACTTCTTAAGCTACTTTGTCAGTAATACTAATAGATACTGCTTTTCAGCACTTTAGAGGAGCCTGATGCAAGTAAAATGCAAGTTTAAGATTTGATAATGGAGCATTAAATAGGTTATAGGTTTAATGCTTAAAAATCCATTTTGGTGACTCAAATGCATTGGGGAGCTGTAGGTAAATATCACAATCTAATGACTGATCAGTGATATATTTGCCAATTTGGTCTATGTTTGGAATCAAGGTCATCAAGTTTAAATGAAATATAAACTAGACATGACAGTGTCACTAAAAGTGACACAGACCCTGCCGATTGCCCTTTTCTTTAAATGTCTGATGACGAACAATTTGATACACTAAATATTGAAATCGGACAAAGTTGTCAACTTAACCTTTTTTATGACCTTTGACCCACAAGGGTCACCATTAACACTTTTGATCAATGTTCCAAAATGAACAATTAGACACCTTATTCTATGAAATCAGACAAAGTTGAAAATTTTACCTTTCTTTTGACCTCTAAGGAAAGGTCAGATGACGAGGTCACCATTTACACTTTTGATCAACATTCCGTGACGAACAATTAGACACCTTAACCTTTGAAATCGGACAAAATTGAAAATTTGACCTTTCTTTAAACCTTTTACCCCTAAGGAAAGGTCGGACGACAAGGTCACCATTGACAATTTTGATTGACATCCCAAGCCGAACAATTTGACACCTTAACTTTTAAAATTGGATGAAGTTGAAAATTTGACCTTTCTTTTGACCTTTGAACCCCAAGGAAGGGTCGGACGACGGGGTCACCATTGACACTTTTTATCGCTGGTCCAAGATGAACAATTTGACACCTTAACCTTTAAAATCGGACGAAGTTGAAAATTTGACCTTTCTTTTGACCTTTGACCCCCAGGGAAAGGTCGGGCGACGGGGTCACCATGAACACTTTTGATCGCTGTTCTAAGACGAACAACTTGACACCTTAACCTCTGAAATCGGACAAAGTTGAAAATTTGATTTTTCCATTATTGACCTTTGACCCCCAAGGAAGGGTCGGACGACGGGGTCACAATTGACACTTTTGATCGTTGGCCTAAGACGAACAATTTGACACCTCAAACGTTGAAATCGGACAAGGTTGAAAATTTGACCATTTTCATTTGACCCCTGTGACTCCATTTGACCCCACACATTTTTGTCACCCCATAACTTTTGTAGACAATGTAAAGACAATTCATGTCCCTAAGTTGCATGACTATACCTTGTAACGTATTTGAGTTGAATTTTTTTTTTGTGAAAATCAACTTTTTGACCCTGTAACCCCTACGTGACCTTTAAGGGGTCAGGGGTCAGGTGACATAAATGGGAGGTGACCTTGGTCCTTTCACCCAAGTTTGATATAAAATTGGATGGATTGAGCTCTGGATTGAGCACGATACAAAAAGATATTGGTCGAGCTATGAGTTTTACGAAATAGTGCGAGACGCGCAGCGTCGAGCTCAATATTTCTAAAACTCATAGCGAGACCAATATCTTTGAGTATCATGCGAAAAAATCCATCCAATTTTATCATTATTATGTTCAAAATCTGATATTTTGTATCCTGTCCGATATTTTTGGAAATCGGACAGCTCAGAACATAATAATGGTCAAAATCGTTCATTGTATGCCGGAGATATAAGACATCAAAGTGTTGCCAGAAAGAAAGAAAGAAAGAAACTCGTCAAAAACAATACCCTGCCGAAATCATCGGCAGGGTAAAAAGCGAAATGATTGACAATTTTCCTGATAACGTTTTAGTGATATAATTGCTTGGCATGGTCTCCTTTGGAAAAGACCAGTAAATGCTGTTATTGTCGTCACAATACTCAGGACATATTTAGCTATTCATCTGTAATTGTAATCACGTTTCATCTAGTTTCATCCAGGGTCTCATATGTGGGTGGTCATCAACAACAAATTTGATCATTTCATTATTTCTATGTATTTCAATATATGTTGCGTGCCACGTAGAAGTTAGATTGTCACTACAAACACGAAACTGTCTTCACCTCAATGATGGTTATTAATTGGGGAGATATTAAGATGGTCATGATGAAAGTAAGATGATAAGAACATTCACATCCAGAGCATCTTTGATCTATGTTTTCAACAACTCACCAGCTATCCATATAAAGGAGTACACCGTTGTTTATTTGCGATAAACCCATGGTTGATATTCAAATTAGCGCATCACACAGAACACAGCGTCCAGGAAAGTGCATTTATGCAGTACCCACAAGTCAACGCACTGTTCATCGTGCGTCAAAAACTTTTATTACGTGCAAAGCGTGGTGTAAGGGAACAGTTGAAACCATCAAAGCAACAAACATTAAAAAACTAGCATTTTTATTTCAGATTCTAATAAATATAATTATATGAAGATACATATCTTTAAAATCACCGTTTTTGAAAAAAAAACCCTGCTTTTAGCATAGTCAAAAGATGTTCTCTTCTTAATCTCATCTATTTTGATATTTCTCATTAACTCATTGATGCCTAACAAAGCAAAAATGCGTTATGTGCATTGCATATACATTGCAAGTTACTTCCTTTTCCCTTGGAGAAATCCTGCACAAATAAGCAGATGATCAATTCCATAACTTCAGAGAGTATCTGCTATATCAAACATATGATGTACATACAACTTTCTAACTGCTTTCTAGCATGGGAGTGGATTGAACGTGAAATTACATGCTAATAGGATGTATCTGCTATGCTTTATAAATGCACATACTGTGTTTTTACTTTGTGGGGCAGATTGATGAATAAGACAATTGAGGGGTGCTCTGGCAAAATGAGAGGAAAGTCGCAATTTTCAAAATTGAGTTCATGACATATTTTTATTCTTTATAATCTCAGCTTTTAAATGATATATAATAATGTCAAACTTTCTTTCTCCATTCTTCATTTATAGATCGAAATCCAAAGCAGTCCATTGAATATGTTGCAAATATATAGCTGCAAATCGATTTCAAAGATACTGATTACTACAGTGTATTAAGCCTATAGCAAAATGCAATCAATTAACCGTGAATAATTACACTTTCTGGCAAAATTGACCTTCAAAACTTTAGGTATAGGTTAACACTTATGCATGAATGCGTTTTATGTCAAAAACGAAATTTGACTTTTTCACCCTATTTTTACTTTAGATGCCATTATTCAAAATGTAGATTTGTGACTTTCCTCTCATTTTGCCAGAGCAGCCAACAATTCTATAATTTGAACATGGTGTATATCAATAAATTTTTTGTTAATATAGACTATTTGCGTCAAGCAGTTCATCAACATGATCAAGATGCTACCAGAATATCTCTATCACAGAGAGGATCTTTGTAGCTCATTTAATGGAATAAGGAAATGATTAATTTTACTTCATTTCTTCTGAGACTTTTCAAACAGAATGTATCCTGGGAATATGCCATGCATAATTCAAGTACAAACAAGAATCTATCATGGGAATACGAAAGGCATAATTCAAGGTCAGAGAAAACATCACCGCAACATGAATTATGCTAACCAGGATTCTTGGGAAGTTGGGGATTTAGATTTATTTGAAGTTCTGCTCTTGGGATAAATTAATGTGTTAGAGCATTTGTGGGAGATAAGTAAAGGATTATGTCAGGACGTAAACCCTGGTATCCTTGGAGAATGTAATTATTGTTTAACCCAGGGTAAAGTAGGATTAAACCAACTATATTATTGGATCGATGATGACGATGATAATCAAACTCGGTATTTCAAATATATAAAAGAAATGAATAAGGTTAGTTTTTCCGCTTGATCAAGGTAATTTCTAAAGGTTATAAATGGAAGGCATCAGAGATAAATTGTATGAAACAACAACAAGGTAGCCCTTGTATCCGGCTCTCAATATTGTTCAATACCCCGGGGGGGGGGGGGGGGCACTCAAATATGAAAGTGACGTACCTGCTCCTATCGGCCTTTAAAATGTAGGGGCAATAGGTGAGAAATACATTGAAAATAGGGGGTCATTCGGTGTAGAGGGTAAAAAAACTGGGTCATTTCGAAAAATTTGTTGGCAAGAGCGAAAAACAGGGTCATTCGGTGTAAGTTTTTGAATAAAATAAGGCTAATATTCGTAAAAATTTTCGAAAAAAATCGACAAATTTAGCAAAAAAAGGGGGTCATTGAGTGTAGGTTCTCGAAAAATCAGGGCAATGGATGAGAGTCACCATAAAAAAGGTTGACTTTCAAAATAATAGGGGGTCATTGAGTGACAGCTCAGTGAAAAGGGGGGTCATTGGGTGAGAGCGGAGCAAAAAAAAGGGGGTCTATGGACAGGAGCATGACGCGTGCCAACATATGGGAGTGCCCCCCCGGGGTTCAATATCATGTATACCATTCTGATACTCTCTGAATCAAAGCAAAATCCCAGTGAAAATATCCAATTCAACTGGGAGTCATCAAGTCTTAGCCAGAAAAGCCGGGCTCATCGCTGGGTCCGTGGGATGGGAGATGAGGGGAACGATATTAGCTCTACAATAAGGTAGTACCTTATTGACTTTCAGCAGACCATGTAAAGAAAGCATGTAGTTAATGATGTTAGTATTGCTACCAACAAAATCTCATTAATGTTGGCCTTTTCCGCAAATAATTCACTAGTTTATTTCAAATGCCAAATAAGAGTATTGTGCATCATATACACTCGTTTACTAAAAAAAAATGTTGTCAGAATCCCATTTTGATAGGCTCTTGTCATTTTTCACTAGGCATAGATACAGTGTTCATTTTTAATTATGACACCTTCTTTCCAAATAAATTATGCATTTCTGAATCATAAAACCCTCAAGCTTTTAATTCTGATGTCCCCATATCTCCATAAAA
The DNA here is from genome assembly GCA_000969725.1 of Ophiothrix spiculata. NCBI lineage: Eukaryota > Metazoa > Echinodermata > Ophiuroidea > Amphilepidida > Ophiotrichidae > Ophiothrix > Ophiothrix spiculata. The sequence continues at coordinate 124,018 of JXSR01S074190.1, read as the reverse complement.
TTTGTTGGATAACATGGCCATTCATCAATCATCAGCAAAGCTTGAAATATCCCCCCCCCCCCCAAAAAAAAAAGGGGGGTGGGGAGGCTTTGCAGATGATATCAATTTTGATTTTATCATTTCATCTGTTACAGGATTTACAAGTTTTAAAATGACACCTGAAATTGATCAAGGTGATCAAATTTAACAACAGAAAATCTGCTGAAAATTCTAATTATTTTCTTTATTTTTTGCTGCCTATTTTATCAGTTTCATGAAAAGTTATGTCGCAAATTCCCTCTTTTCAGGATGAGCCATCACAATTAACATGTTGATTGTAGAGGAGTATTCTAACAAAATATCCATATTTTTTCATTAAAAAAATATTATTTTAATTTTTTCATGGGATTTGGGATATTATAAATGATTCAAGATACATTTGAACAGTAATTGACTCAACTGTATACTAAATACAGTTGTGATAACATTAATTTCATTCAAAAAATATATCATGTAATATATATCTCCATAACAGAACCTTTTTTCAGACATAAAATCATGTGGATTGTGAGAAAAATATTTTCATACAAAATTTTTAAAAAGTTTGAAAAAAGTTGAAGTGCACTTCTAAAGCTGAAGTTCAATAATTCCTGTGCAAATTGCTACAGCCACATGATAATTCATGTGGGAAGCTTCAAATAGTCCAGTGTCCTTAAAACGATGATAGGTCCTTCATTAACTCCTCAGGGAATCGCTAATTCCAACATTTCCTTTATTTCCTGAAGACACTAACTAAAAACTTCCCCTATATGTCATATGCGGTTGTACAACCCCGCATATATTACACCATGGTTTGACATTAAGTGTTACATCTGCACATATTAAGTCACACATGCCGTTTTTCGTGCGAGTCCAAGATTATAGCTCACGCACCACGTGAAATAACACGGTATTAGAAGCATTATGTGTGACAAGTCATATGGGAGTCAAAAGGTTGAAGAAGACCTATAATTAATTATGTAGGCAGTAAATGAGAAGTGCATCATCTTTTGATAGGTCATTGTTATAAGAATTAATTAATGGTTTGGACATCTTAACTAATTGTCTTTATTATTTTGAAAGAGCATTGGACAAGTTGGCTTCATCAGTACATCCATTGGAAAACAGAAATTTCCTTTGATTTGTCTGATATAAAACTATTTTAAATCCAAAAAAAAAAAAGTTTGTTTCTGGTAACATGCTTGAAAAGTAAATGCGATGCAGTGTTTTATTTTTTACTTTTCGAAAATGCAATGCGATATGCTATTTTCCTTTTTTTTTTAAACAAAAAATGCAGGATTCTCAGGAAGAAAAACACATTAAAACAATGCTCTTGTTTTTTTATATTATTTATTAATATCATTAATATCCATAAAGGCTTTATATATAACTGTAGCCTTTGTTATTGTAATAAGTATTGAGTATCCATGTGATCTTACCTAAATATGAGTATTTTCCTGTATCTCCAGGGGCCCAGGGCCTCATTCAATGCCATAAATTATCTTTTGGGTCCTCAATCGATGTGAATTCAACATGTGGCATCGGAATATTATACTAGACGTATTCAATATTCCAGAACTTAAGTTCAAAACACGTCTAATACAATAAACCAACAACCACAGCTGCTGTGCGATCATCCGTATTCATGTAATGCATGTACACAGTGAATTGCATTGACTCAATAAAAATCACTAGTACTCGTAAGTTCTCGCCAGTCAAAACAAAATAATCTCGACTGACGCTATCGTAATGATCTTCATACATGGCATCAATTTCCTTCTTGTCCAAATCCTTCAAAATCTCTCTCTTTATCACTATTATCAACAAATAGACACGGCAAATAGAGAGCTCAAATTATCAGTACTCTTCTGCTCTCCGCCATTTTTATTCACCGATTTCGCTGGCTTTCACATATGAACAATTAATTGCCGACTAATTGATAGGCTGAGAATACAAAGGGTACCTGAATTGGTGTTCATTTGTTTTTACGCAAGTCTCCAGTAAGCTTTTTACAGAATTTGGTGGGTTTTTTTTAAATTATTTTTTTTTGATGCGAAATATTAAAAAAAAAAAGATATGCAGGAAATATGTAACTAAACAAAAACGCGCACGTGTTACCAGAAACAAACTTGTTTTTTTATTTGGCCTAATATTAAATTTTTTTCAAACAACACTGCCTTTTTCGTGTCTTACGCTCATACAGCATAAATAGGTACTTTTAGAGAATAGCATCATATTGAAGGAGAATTTTCAGATAATTAACTGATTTCAGATATTTTTATCATTCAAATAGATCCAAATTCAGACAATTTGGGGTTTGATTTAATCATTTTAGTGTTTTTCAGTTAAATTTTACCAAAATTCAGATTTTTTCTCATGCCTGATATTATTTTTACTCTAAAATTTCAGCATCATTGGCTGAGTTACAGAGATACAAAAATGATGGGTTGACACCGGCCTTTAAGCAAGGGCTCTAAACTGTTTCTTAGGCCGAAACCATAGTTGGTCTCCAAACAAAATTTTACCTACCAAACATTTGGTCGTGACGTCACCAAATATTTGCCATCGAATATAAAGTATGAACGGGTAACAAACATTTGGTCCAATGTATATGGCAATTCAATAACATGTTTAATCTAGTGCAAAATTTTATTTGGTCTCAACTCGGTGTTGAAGTTATATTGTTTGGAGTCAATCGTCATTTTGACGTCACGACCAAATGTTTGGTAGCAAAATTTTTTTTTGGAGGCCGACAATGGTTTGGCCCTTACAGTGTGCCACTTAAATTAAAAAGTGAATTATAAACTGTTGTTTTGGGGAAGTCAATGTTCCAATCCCTTTGTTCAAATTATCATAGTTATGCGCTACAAATCGAGAAAACCTGTTATAGACTTCTTTTCTAGTTAATAAATCTTTTGATATAGATTAAATTGAGTGAGAAATTTTATTCAAAGGAGACCAAGATGTTATTCTTTAACTTTTGAAATATGAATTTTGCTTAATCACCATTTGAAATAGCCTTTGATATAAAAAGATTTAGATGATGTTTCCTTTGAATTATATTAGTGAGATATTCAAGACGGGTCAATATCAATCCCAGATGTGACAGGTAACAAAACAGGAAATTCAGTCTCCCTTTTTAGAATTTTATGACATGAAAAATCTAAAAACTGCATTCTTTTTGGGAGAAAAATTCAGCATTGTTAAAATTGATGCTTCAAACAAACAAATGAACACAATTTTGTTGAGTATTAAAATGAATGCACTGTGAAAATAATACATATTTCCCTCAAAAATAAAGTGCAATAAATGATTAAAATATACCGTATATTTTTAAGTCCTTTCTATTTTATTAACTTCAGAGGAGCAAATTTGCTCACCTATTACCATTTTACCACTTAAACATAATTTAGACTATTATTTTACTCCTTTAATATAAAAGGCCTTGGAAATTTTGATTTTACTTAAAAATCAACAATAGTATTATATGATGTTATCAAGAATAGAAGCATGTTTCACTTGCAAGGATTTCTGTCATCTTAGGCAAACAAGCTTATAATCTGAATTCTACAACAAATATGGAACATACAGATCAATATTTTATCGTGTTTGATATCATTTATTAATTAGGTGAAGGGACTAGCCATCATTTCTAAGATGCATTCAATTTTTTCCTGGTTTTCTAGCACATTCAGAAAAGCCATTCACATATTGTTTTATTTTTTCCACCTTCATTTTCCACAATTTTTAAAATTTATAAAATCAGACAATTTTCTCACAAATTCATTAAGAATGGTGTTTATTCAACCATTTTCCTAAAAATGATAGAACATTTTAGTATCTTGGTTTTGTGAGCATGTGATGCATGGATTAAGCTTCAGTGCTTAGAGTTGGACTTGTAATCATGAGGTTGTTGGTTCAAGTCCCACCTCTGCCAAATCATGTGCCAAATCTCTGTGTTGAGCCCCAGAGCTCAAGATTCTTTGATCTTCCATCTTGTTTCTCATCAAACAGCGGGTGCAGAAATGGTTGTTGGTAATATACAACATACTGGAAGGCAAACGGGCTTGTTTGCAGGAGAGAAGTTACAAATCCCACAATAATAATGAGCAATTTTGGAAATGTAAATATTTCCAAAATTGTTTCAGTTTGATTTGAAAATTGTTACCTCTGTATTTTCTCTGTAAATGATTTGAAAGTTTTCATAAAAGTTTGAGTTCATTATTATAAATGATCAGTCCCTTTAATTACATCCCCTTAGTAATGTTATATGGAATCGCTGAATTTTGTCAGATGCTGCATTTGAAATGAGTAAATCTGGGTTTACATAAATAATGCACTACTCATTTCACACTCACACCATACCAGCTCCAACATGTCTTTCTTGTTACTCTCTCCTGGAGGAGGGGGACTTAATTTTGGTTTGGGTATGTACTTAAATTGGGGTGGGTTATCATGAGGGAAGTGAAAGTGCCTTGAACAAGTGGTACCTACACACTCTTAAAACATCACTCTTAAAACATCTTGTCTATTTGACAAGATAGCAAATAAGATGATCTTATACATTTTTTTGACTGAAATTATGTCAAGTCGGTGAGACATCTTCAAGAGTGCATAATTAACAATACCATTATTTACTGTATGCCCAAAATCATAGTTGAATTTTTTACAAAAATCAAACATTTCTGTGAGAATTTTTGTTTTCATTACCATTTTTCATTAACAATGTGCATAAACTTTGTCATAAATAGCAAAATTTGCACAATTTTGGAAGTCCATCAGATGGACCTTGCAAGCGAACACGAAGCTTGAACAGTGGGCAATATACCCAACAAGTGGGACACTCACACACTTCACATTCGCTTGGAGGTCCATTTAGATGGACTACATTTTGGTTGAAATTGTAGGAAATGTTGTAAGTAAAAACATTTGTATCACTAAATTTAGCAAAGGAAAAGGACCAATTGGCATATGAGTGGCCTGATTTGTTTACCCCTGTTAGCAGTATATCTCAGAGACACTCATGTACTGAGTGCCCCCTCCCCCAGATCTCTACCAACAATCTCACACTTCACCCAATCTGATTAATGTTTCATCCTCTCAGAGATCAAAATCAGTTGTAATCTTACATCATGTATCTAAAAGGAGTCTATATCCTTTTTCATAGTACACTTTGAAGAAATAAATCACTAGGAAATATATTTTGCATCTGATCAAAGTGTCAGCTCTTTGGGTATCTCAATCAATCTTAATCTTATATGGTATACCTAATACAGGACTTTTACTATCGCATTAATGTTATAATCTCGAATATAATGTACCATAAGGACTTCTTTTCTATATATACTCGTATAAAAAATTTGAAGAAACTAAACACTAGATATTTTCTTTGTTTGCTTAATCTGTTCTGAATTCTAAATTGCATAAAGTAAATATCATGGTTCTTCATTCTCAATTAATGCAGTTATAAAGATTAGAAAATATTTTGTTAACGTTTCATCTTTTTTATGAGATCTTAATACTTCTCCCAAGCAGAACAGTTACAACATTCTTTGCGCATGTTGAATTTGTGTTTTTTTAAGACTCCTTACACGGACATACATGTAAAATAAATATATTGGTGATATACACAATATTTGCAGGGTGTTGTATTCACAGGCAGATAATGATTCATGATATACTCACAAAAATTAAACCCTCATGAAAATATCCTGTTTACATTAATGCAATCATAACATCCAAATTTGCATGTTAAAGGACTTTTCCCTAAAAATCTGGTGAAGATCTGATGAAGTTTTCCGACAAAACGTCAAAAACGTGAGTAAATTATTGGATTGGTAACACATAAATCTAACCAAATTAGATGCTTAAACATTTCATTTGATATCTTTACTGCACAATATATGGGCTAGTATATTCGGATATGATACAATGCAAACTCTAGGCAAGGGGACCAATTTCAGCTATGTCAAAATAATATCATGTAAAGGGAAGACGCATACTATTCATCCCAGAAAATATTATAAATATTCCTTTAAAATCCTAAAATTAACCAGGATTTCTTTCACAAGCTTCAGGATGACACACATTTCGATACCAACCCTCATCCTTTGAGCCAAATTCCAATATGCATGTAAAATACTACCTGAATGCCCCTATTCTTTACGGTAATGACCCATTGAAGATGAGCAATAACTCTACAATGCCCCTTAAGCACATATCTACCAAACATAAAAAGGTGTTCTGAAGGCATATTTAACACCAGAATAGCTGATGTAGGGGTTGTACCCGCTGACTCATCGTTTTGTACCACTTGGGAGGAAAATACCAGTTTTATCTATAAGCTTATTAGGTACCCGCCATTTGTTAAATTAACATTTTTAATCTCTTTACCTTTTTCTTTTTTCATACAATTATGTCTTTAAAATTTCGATTTGATCTCAGAACAGATGAAACATGTTAATTGGTTCAAAGATGTGTCCTATATTTTGTTCAGAAGCACATTCTTGTAATAGTATTGTTAAGTTTATTTGGCCTATGTCATGATAGATACACATTCAATTGGAAAAAAAATGTAGATATTTAAAAGTTTAATTGGATTTAAAAAATATTCCAATGTCATTTGTCAAACTTTGTTTTTATTCATTATACGTTTTGGCTGTATTGATTGTTAAAATTCTGATTTCTGAAACTTCCAATTTAATTTGACTTAATTTTGCTATATCACGGGTGTTTCTACCGGATATGTCTTTAAGACTTGAGCAACCCATCTGCCTGTCCTGTACATGATGTACATGAGGTTTGAAATGTTTTCTGTGAAGTGTAAAGATAGAAAAAACCCGATGGCAACAAACAGCTGAGAAAACCGGAATGGCGGATAGATTTAGAATGAGCATCAATTGATATGGCATTTATGTTCATGGTATGTCTATGGGACTGATGTAGACATTTTTTTGTGTTATTCACAATGAGTGCATGTTTTTAAGACCAGATTTAAAAGATTTGCAATTTTCCTTGTGTCAAATATTGTAATTTAATACACATTGGGCATCAGCAATGGTGGATTTTTGTGGTGTAAATTGCTTCATTTCATTTGCTAAGATACACTGACCTCCCGTGTATGTTTGCACACTTTTACGACTCAATTAAATTGAAACGACTGATAATTGAATTGAAATATATATGCCATGCAAGGAGTACAGCAGGAAT
>JXSR01S074190.1:59205-78688 GCA_000969725.1 Ophiothrix spiculata | reverse complement strand
CCCCAAAAGCGCCAAAAATGTTATTTTTAAACTGACTCGCATGCTAAATCGAGACCCCAAATTTTCATTTTAAAAATCAGTTTAAAATGAAAATAAAAATATTATTCATGCCGATTTTTACCAAAACATTTCGGGCAGATCTATCATGGACCAGACACATTAAGTTTGAGTAGGAGTAACATACCATCCTATGTTTTTATTTCAGAAAGTGGGTCACAAAGTAGAGGATTTTTGTGAGTTTCAGATATAAATTGTTAAGTTTCAATATGGTTTAGTATCAAGAATATTTTGGGTCCTGGCTTGCACCTCCCTCAAAAAAAAAAGTGAAATGAAGTTTATCTAATGTCTTATCGAGAAAAAAGAACTTCCATTTTCTAATTCTGCAATTTGCAATGCCAGCCATAATATAGAGCATCTATTTGAGTCTTTGCATCCTGGGTGTGTTTCCCAGGTCAATGCTCTTCAGATCTTGTTAGGAAAAACAAATGTATTATTGATGGTGTAAAAGCACTTATTTTTTACCAGGGCAGTATTTTCTCTGAAATCACTGCAAATCTGTCCCTTTTTAGCTTATTTTTTTCTAAAAACAACTGCTAATCTGTTGTGATTTTTTAGGATTTTACAGTGATACAGTAAAACTTTACAATTCTCTACATAGATATATAAAGTGATTTATCCAACCCATATGTTAGATATGCGCCAAAAAATACCATATTCAGTAAGATTGAGTCAATCTCTATGGCTGGAAGGGAGTAACACTGAGGAGGAGAAATGAGTGAGGGGTGATTACTTATAGTTCATGAAAATATTTACTTAAAATTTTGGTGATAAAATTGTAGTTAAATTTTCCCTTAGGCTGCGATCACATAGAAGTATACACATGGGTATACGATATTCGCTATACGCTCCTGGGTAGGCACTCATGTGTTTAGTGATGGGGATAATCCCTACCAATTTCAAATGTGAATCACTCCCCGGGGAGAGTATAGTGAATACTGTATAATAATAATAATAATAAAAAGGCTCTTTTAGACCGTATAGTTCTATGTGATCACAGCCTTATGTTCTGGTTGGACTTTGCTCTTCAGAGCCAAGTGTATATCCTGGATGCATGTATATCCATTCTGCAGCATCTGCAGGGTTAATAATTGATCGCAGATCTTAACAGTTATGTTTTTAGTAGGCCTTCACATATTAATATTTCATGATTGTTGGTGATTAAATGATTTTGAATTTTTATAACTCACATCTTGTTAGCATATTGGTCAAAATTTGTTTTGGGTATTGGTTTGGTCCTACTCAAAGCTTATTTTATAATAGTATTAGTTACCATGATGATATTAAAATACAATGACCATAAGTTAAAGCAATACTATAAGATTTTGATCAAAAATGGTTTATATCAGAAACAGCATAAAATGAAAAAATGCGACTAAGCGTTTACAAATGTATTTTTTTTTTAAATTGTTTTGCCACTGACAAATGGATAAAAAGCATTTGCATGCTTTCCTATACTAATACATGTGGAAATAAATTCGGGATTTAATTTAATAAATGGCCATAATGGAAAAGGTAAGCATATTTAAGTCAAACTATTTGGAGGAAATATTAATATCCGTGACAAACCCATTAAAAGCTAAAAAATCAAAAGTGACGGGTGACAGGGATCTCTAGGATCATTTGAATTTACCATTTCTTTTACACAATACACAGTTTCATAGAAAACATAGAAAATCAAGTATTAGTGTACTATGTGCAAATGGAGAGCCAATTTGAGAAAAGCAATCCATTTTCCCCCAAAATTATCAAATTGCCTTCAAATGAATACCAATGTGATTTTGTTCCACTTTTCGTTTCCCAACTTTCACTAATTCGCATGGATCAAATTTCAGAATACGAAAGTCATGCACAGAAAAACATTTGCTGTTCTATTTTTTCTCGGCAGGCTTGCCACATGTAGGTCATTTATTTCACATTTTGCTCTTTTTATTCGATGTAGGTTTATTTAAGACGAAGATGCATCCCGTTTTCCATTTTAATAAGCATCGCTCTTGAATTACTGATCTTATCGCTAACTCTTGTGGGTATAAAACCTGACACAGATGTATTGTTGATACTTGTGCTACCTAGTGTTTCTCTTATTATTAAAGAATTGAATATAAATGAATCGGCCAAATAACAAAAAAATATTGTTTCATGTGAATTAGGTTGCCAAATTCAGCTGGAGGACACCTTTTTAAAGGAAAACTTCTCTAAAATAAAATGGTTATCAAAGAAGTATCAGTACTTATTGCACTTGAAAAAGGCTGAATTTTTGCACTACAAGATCTTTAAAATAGGTGGAAAGGGAGAATGTATGATATAATGTTTGTATTTTTCCTTGATAATTTAAAACAAGCCATTTTACTCGTTTGTAAATTGATAAATTCCATTTTGCTGTATGAAAATGAAATACAATAGTTATGTTCATGCATGCTGATAAAAAAAGGAAAATATTAATGAATACTGAATATATGTGACCGTCCAGCCCAAACCAGCAGTAAATGCCAGGTTTTGTCATTTTCACATTTTTAATTATTTGCAAAGACCATGCTTTAATGATTAAAATGACACCTTAATGAACTTCACACGATTTCCAGAAGTCAAGTTATGGTCCATCAAAGTTTGTCAGGGAGTAAAACGTATAACTGAGATAAACGCGTTCCAAAGTTTAGTAAGCCATATATTTTCTGTTGATTGTCTTAAGAATATACCAATTTATTTCACATTTCCTATCATTTTCTTGAAATGAAACTTTGCTGGTATTTTGTAGTAATCACTAGGATTGTGAATCTGTCATAAAATCAATTTCAACAAATTATGACCTTGACATGTATTTTCACCTGTAGCGCAAAATGAAGTTTCTGGCATTTACTGCTCATACGGGCTGGACGGCCACATATTATAGGGAATTTAAAGATCGGTGTACACAAGGTCAATACTCATTCATTAAGTTATTCTTTCTTTGAATGCTAAATTTGCAAATTTACTTCAAAGTTTGGAAATAATGTCGGACACAAAACAAGTTGATTTTTTTACTTGGCTTTTAATACTCTTTATTTTCACCTGGTTGATGTTATCTCAAAATGAATAAATACTCTCTTATTACCATGTAGAGCTTTACAAAATGTCAAAGATGATAACATCACTAGTTGTAAAAGTGCTTGCATTTTTTTTTTGATTTGAAATATTCTCAGTTTAAAGAGGGACTTATGATTTGAGAATGTGGACATTTTCATGTTGGTGCAAATTCTTTATTTTGACATGCATTTCATTTTGCATTGATAGTCCTAATTAAAGCAATATCAGAATGTATCTAAAGAACTAAATCAATTTTGCTAAAATACATATGTGACATGCCACAGTGAAAGATACATGCTGGCATTGAATTCAAAATTCAAAAATCAAATTATTGGCATCAATGGTTTATTTACCTCCAAATCTGATACCAAATTTGTGTCAATCCCAGTTTTGGTTACAAAGTTCTAGCCAACAAATATAACAATATAGATAAGATTTTGGTAATCACACTTCCAAGCTGATTTTTTGCTTGAAGTCAAAAAAAGTTTCATTTTCTGTCAAATCAGACATTAAGATCAATTGTCTTCAAAGTTATATTATGAGATATTTAATGATAGTATTTCATCAAATTTGTAATTGCTCTCTTTGGTAGATAGCGATTAGAACAGATGGAACAGATGAAATAGCTTAAAAAACGATCATAAAAGCCTTATTCAATTTTGACAAAGTTTAGTTGCCTCCTCAAAGTTGCTCAAAAAGTTGTGTTTAATTCTTTAGGTGAGTTTCATTATAGGGATAAAAGTTTGATCAGTTGGTTGAATATTTGTTTGGGTGGTTGTTTACATTTTTCCTGATCGTTTAAAAGTTACTGTAAAGAAAGCAACTTTTCTTGCAAATGTTGGTTTCTTGAACAGTTTTTTCATGCAAAATTACAACAATGAAATACAAGACATGGGGAGGAGTTTTTATCACTGGAGACTATTCAAGAAACAGCAGCATCACCGAAATGAAACAAAAACTGTGTTGGGATCTTCTCGAAGATAAAATAGAGGCAACGAGAATGACTATATTCCATCAAGCTTTAGCTTGTCACGTCGCTATACCACTTAACAACAACTTGCGCCCGGCCCAACGTTCATCAAGAAATAACAAATTCATCCAAATCGCGGCACAAACAAGAACTGTTTCAAATATTCATTTATTCCATGGACTTTGGCTGACTGGAACTCCTTACCAAGACATTTAACTTAATTAACCAACAAAGACCAATTTTAAAAGAACTCTATAACCAACCACATAAATAAAAAGTAACATCATCAATGCACAACTGCTCGTTTGGCTCCACAAGGGGTGTTGGAGCAGTAACAGAACCAGAGTAGACACAGAAGTATGGTCTACAGCTTACCCCTAACACTAACCTCCTTTGGTTTTCTTCAGAAATATACTGTTAAAAATTGGTGTAAAACCTGAGACCTCTCGCATCCTAACCACATGTCTATTCTGCAGGTGCTGCCAAAGCAGCAATTTTGGTGTTCATAGTAACATCCCATCCTTTCTTTCTACTCTGTGGCCATCGCATTGTGGATATATTGAGAGGATGGCATTGATCATATTAACAATATTTAACATAAATTTGTAAATAATCAAAATGAAATAATCATAAGGAAATGTCCTGTCCTTTCTTTCGACTCTGTGGCCATGGCATTGTGGAATGAGAGGACAGTATGGTAAATTTATGATTACTTGTAAATTAATTGTGTATATTTATCTAGATATTTGGAGTCTGGGACCCGACAGGCTTAATGCTTATTTCCCAGTCCTCCTCCACAATGTTTGATATACAGTTGATTGTATACTATTTTTGATATGTTGTTACTCTAATTTTGCATATGTGGAAGAAATTCTTTTTTCTTAGGTCCTATCTATGAGGTATTTGGACTTATGCGATTTTACAGATTCAATCTTGTAACCTTTTGTAGCCTTTAGGAACTTTAGGGTTAAATTTGGTATGAAAGCACCAGCTAATATGTTGAAACAATATTATGTGGAAGAAATTCTTTTGTCTTAGGTCCTATCTATGAGGTATTTGGACTTATGCGATTTTACAGATTCAATCTTGTAACCTTTTGTAGCCTTTAGGAGCTTTAGGGTTAAATTTGGTATGAAAGCACCAGCTAATATGTTGAAACAATATTACTGAACATAACCCTGTTTGTTATTCCATGGAAAACCAATTAATTTGCATCAGCTAGTTCAGTTAGAAAATGTATTTCTTATGAAAAGCAAAGGGCAACAAATGATGGGGACTTTTGCTTGATTTACTATCGATTAGAAAAAAAGGTATAGCACAGTTACTTTTGCATAATATGTTATCTATTTCTGTATACGCATGATGAGTTCTGTGTGCTTTCCAATTAGCAAGGTAATTGGTTCCATTAATCAAATATGAACCTCCTTCAACCCACCTAGATATTCAATTACACATGGTAACTCTTACCAAAGCTCGTTAGCAAAACACATCAAATATTAATCGCATTTTTTATGTAACAACAACAGTATTGGCTGAGTTTGGGGAATCTATTTTCTCCTTGATTATGTGCATTCATCAAAGATAATCGGTCGTGGCATCTGTGTCTATTATACCTGATAGAGAGATGATCATTGCTAGCTGACCCCGATTTTAAGAACTCTGAAGCTAATATATAAGGGCACACCACACTAAATATTTTAGTATCAAAATTAGAGCCAAAATAGAGTCAGCTGTTCTGAAACCTTTCCAGACAATATTCTCCTGGTATTTTTTAAAAGTCTTATATTATAGTTTTAACATTTCTGAAATACTTATAAATTTCAATAATTCAAATTTAAGCTATTTACAAGAATAAAATTTTAAAGGTTCAATGGATGCTGACCCTTTACACCAATAATGTTTTTGGATCTCTGACCGTTGACCCGACTATGGGCCACAATAGCTTTTTTTTTTTGCTTTACTCAGTACACTTTAAATGTTTTCAAATTTTCTACAATTAAACCTAATTGCATCAAATTCAATTAATAAAGCTATGCTTGTTCATAAAATAAATAATCCAAACTCAAAATATTTACATGTTAGTCTTTTTTAATGGAAAAATAAGAACTTAAAAGCTGTAAAAAAAAATGTATGATAGGATTTTTTCCAGCTATACAGAGTTTTTGTGAACGTCCCTTATCAAGCTTGCAAAACTAGATGATGAAAATCAGTAGACTAAAACATTGAATTATTCCATCAAGTCTCTGCTAGTAATAATTGGATCTGGGCATTATGAGATGCAAATATCAACATCTATCATGCCAAATGACGCTTGATGATGCCTCGTTTACTCAGTGGAGAATTCAAAATAAAGAGTATTTGGCACCAATAGTCTGAGATGTCTTGTTTTTATTTGAATATATTTGTTTGATATTTGAGCATTGACATGCATGGTGAAGTCATTTGGGAGAATCTTCATTAGAGAAAACTTTTTTGTTCTTTATCTGAAATGGGTTTAATTTAAATCTTTGAAAACATAAATTGGTTATAATCAAAATGGTTAAAATAAAAATTTATGAACTAGAAACACTGCTGACTGTATATGTATTGGACAATAAGTAGTGCCTTTCCAGTTCCTAACAGCCGTAAAGTCAGCAAACTTCAGTTTGCGCTACAGGGGGAAATACAAGTAAATTTAGTTCAGAATTTGGTGATTTTTTTTCTTTGTAGATTCACAATATCCATTGATTCTTCCAAACACATGTTAAGCTTTATTCTGGCTTTATTCTGACAAACTGAACTTAAGTATGAAAGAAGGACCATCAGCAAAAAATTATATAGCTTACTGGTTTTTGAATGCATTTGCTTACTGATTTTTTGAATGCGTTTATCTCAGTTTCATCTTTTATTGACACCCTGGTCACATAACCAGCGGTCGCCGACCGGCGTCTGAAAAGCCGCAACGCCCGTTGACATTGGTATGACACCGGTGAATGCTTGCGAGCTCTTGGGTTTTTCGGTCGGATACCAGTTGGACTCCGGTGATTATTAGACCAGAACTGGAGACATCGTATACATGCCACAAGGTTTTAACTGTGAATTAAATTCTTACGGCATGCTCCGTTGTCTTCCTTCCAGTAAAGTGCATTCTTCTGTGATGTGAAGATCAACACACTGCGTTTTTACGGACACCGGTCTGTGTGCGATCGGTGTCTGCTGAAATCTACCTGGTATGACGCCGTAAACACATCGTAACGTCGCCGCAAGCTTATGTGACCAGGGTATCCATTACAAACCTTGACTGGGGCAAGGGGGGGGGGGCAAAAATATGTCGTTTCCCCCCCCCCCCCGAAAAAAAATCAAAAGCTTTTTGGTGCAAATTTCTCTCAAGTACCCCTTTTTATTGATCATTTTGACATAAAAATGTACAATTTTTTGCACGTTTCACACATATTTTACTATTATATCATTGTTTTAGCCTGAAATATGTGTTTTTTAGGCGAAATAAACAAATTTGGCCGACAAATTTAGCGTGCTACACGCATGTTTGTTTTTTTCTCAAAACTTTTGCCCTGCAGAAATTTTTCTTGCCCCCCCCCAGAAAAAAAGATGCTGGTGCTGCTGCTGCTGTCAATATAAATCTTGCAAGGGGACAATAAGCGTGACCAGAGGGTGAAGCCCGACAAGCGAACGCCGAAGGTGCAAACTTCGCACCCTCTTGGAGCTCCATCTAGATTAAGGCCTCCATTTTTCCATTTTACAAACTCAAAACTTCCGTTTTTCAAATATTCTGGTTTCTGTGATTTTCCGTGTTACACAAAATCTTGCATATTATAAATATTACCTAATATGTTATTTCTTGCTTTGGTAGCGCAGTCGTCCTTGGTAAAATGATGCAACCATAGTCAAAAAGGTAGTGAGAAAAACAACGGAGAGGGTTGGCTAGAGTGATAAAATGTTGCTTTCATGCTTGATAGTGGTATTTTATACTTAAATATGAATCTTAAACAATAAGATATTTGCTTATTTATAAATTACTTATTTCTGATTGTAGCTTTTTTCCTTAGAATTACATGATTTTTCCATTTTCTGTGTTACACTTTCCATTTCCATGATTTTTGTCTGTGTTCTGTATTGCAGAAAAAAAGGCCTTGTTCTAGATGGACTAGGTGCATGTAGTTGTCATGGTGTTCATATTAAAATCTATATAAAACACATTTTTTATTTGAAGAAATATGTGACGCGTTACATCAAAAGGTACAAGTACTCGGCCAAGCAAATTTTGAGATACAGGCAAATAAAGCTCGTAAATTATAAAGAAAATAATAAGAAAATTGTCATCTTTATTCACCATATCTTCAAAATTTAAACTTCAATTTTCACAAGCAAGGTATCATTTTAAAGCTAAATTTATTCTCTTTAAAGTAACACAGAAATCTCAATTTTGATGTAACGCGTCACATATGGACAAATAAAATAGAATTTGGGTGTACTTCATTGCAATATTATTTTGGTTTCTAAAAGTTGTTTGGTATTAATGTAAAAAATTAGTTGTAGCAACAAATCAAAGTAGTCCTATTAAAGATGATCGCGGTCTTTATTTTCACAACAGATGGCAGCGTTACAGAATCAGTTGTTGGCCAGTGGCGGGAAGATTTTGAAAAAACGTGCGCCTGGTATCTAAGCATAAGATTTGCGCCCAATATGCAAGACGCAACACATGCTCTAGTTTTTTACGTTTTGTCTTCCCGGTAAGCGCCGAAAATGGGGCGAAATAGTAACGAGTAGCTATGAGTGCTCCCGAGCCAACGGGCCTTCAGTGATAAAACTTTTTATGTGTGATTTCCTATACCACAAAATGCTGATATTTCAAATATTTGCTATATATGTAGAATTTTTAAATATTTTGCTGGTCAATTGTGAATGTCAAGTGGATGTCAAATCAAGAACAAAAATATGGGGTCACCGACGGTTTATCGAAATTATGTCTTATAATATCAAACAGATATAAAAAGTCAATTACGTTAATTAACCTATCGCCCGAGTTTTCAAGTTATCGTCAATTTAAAAAAAAATGATGTCATTATATATGACGTCATAGCGCGCTTAGATGATCGGTGACCCCCATTTTTTATTGCTGAATTTTGAAGTTTAGACTCTTATCTAATAACTGACAACAAATAAACAAAATCTACAGGTAGGAACTTATCACCGCGATCGTCCTTAAAAGTTAATGTCGAAAATGATAAACCGAACAATGCTGCATGGCCAAAAGTAGTTTCAAATTTCTGAACAAAATTCTGCACAATACAGTTATTTTTAAATATCAAGTGTTTTACATACTTTTAAAAATTTTATTTCATTCATTAGGACGTGACGTCATCAGATTTTGAAACTCCCATTGAAAAAACTTGAATTTCAACGAAAGCTCAAAATTTCATTTTATGCCCTTACTTAGTGTATAAACATATGCAGATTTCAAAACCAGAAAACTAAAAAGATTATTTTAAAGAACCACTTTTCTTTTTATTTACGCATTGAAATATACGGGTGATATCACGGTTAAATACCCCATCACATCTGAGTAAACAGTCTTGTAAACAGGCAATTTATTGCACGTCTACCGTCTGATTCATTACAATTGTTGTAAATCTGCATACATGTCTGCATTATTTTTTGTAGAGGGCCCACTGTGTGCCTAAATGGAAATGAGCTTGTCTATTATTGGCTGAAAGTTGAATAAAGCCAAATGCATTTATTTCAATAGAGTGGAAAACAAAGAGGGCAGTAGACTACTCTGTGATAAAATGAGTGCACCAGCATTAAACATCAGTGGCTGAGTTGACAGGAAAAATAGTGAAAATTGTAAGAATAAAAATGTTGTAAGAAATAGAGGAGATAGATATTTAAGATACCAGTTATCTCTTCAAAATAGATTTGCAAATTGAGAAACTGAATAATTTTCATTGTTAACAGAAGTACAATTACAATTTGCTGGCACTGGTCTTTTGCCTTGTATCCAACAAATTATTCTAGGCAAATGTTACACTTTAGGCGTCCACTATGTGGACGCCTAAAACCATGTTCCAGCCTAAGTTTCCTTTCAAACTTCAATACTGTGTTTTCGCACTTTGCACAAAAATTTGACTTCTTGTTGTCCATATGGACTCCCTAACAGACTTAAAGATTTATCTCAGTTTCCGGTTGGTCAGTGGAAGTAGTCCGATCCATAGGACATTTGTTTTTCGGTGATACTATCCACAATAGAAATCCACCATCTCATTATAATTCATCCACTGATTACTACAAACCTCAAGTCGAGATAGCCCACTGATCTCGTCCCGAGGTGGGTAGTAACTGGCTTTCTTCACTGGACTTCGTAATTTTATCCATCATGTAGCCTATTGGTTTGTGTCATCTGAAAAAACAAGGGTTCTAGGAATTGAACTACAGTGGAAGAGGAGGTCAAGGAATATTGAAAATCAAATATATTTGCTTATATTTGTTGAAAATGATTGTTGTTTTCAGTAACCAAAACTCTTTGTTGGTTTTTTTTCCAGATCTACACAGACTGGGCCAACCATTTCTTGGAGCGGGCTGGTCGCAAGCACATGATAACGGACCTTCAGGTGGACATAGCTTCGGGAGTGGTCTTAGCGCAGGTCATCGAATCAGTCCGTAAGCATTCATTTTTGTTTTTGTGTAGGTTAAGCTCTCTGTTCTGTCCCAGTGTGTTATCTGTTTAGCTACTGTAGAACTTTCCAATGTAAGTCACAAGTTTCCATTCTTTGTTTTTTATTCATTATGTTTATTTGGCTGAAAAATAACAAAAAACATGATCACTGCTGATTTATGATGAATGTCATTTACGGTTTGTCATGTATGCATCAAATCAATATCTGTCGGTGTTATGGTAAAGATTATCATGTTTAGAAACAAAACATGATGTGCCATACTTTGAAATTTCTACAAAATCTTTGAGCTAAGTGAAAATTAAAGACTAGATGGTTTGCTTTTTAAAAAATTTATGATAGCATCACAATGTATAATTTACATGGCCTAGATAGCCTGCTACCGATAATGCCTGCCACAGGTTGAAAAGACCATCTCTTTTTTTATAGCTATATGATCACTTCTGGTATAATAAGAAGAGAATTGTAATATAATAATGCAATTTCAGTGATTAGGCTTTCTCTACTGGTTGGTGGGTAAGCCTCTAAAGAAGATATATTAGGACCTTACCATCATGCCTTGCTTTCAATGGGATTACAGGTTGTAATGAGAGGTATTAGTAATGAAACATCTGAAACGGAAGAATGGTTCGCGGTATCATATTTGTGCTATGTTTCAACGCTAATACCTCTCATTTCAACCTGCACAAAATATTAAATTGGAAGTAAGGCATGATGGGAAGATTCTGATTTCTTCTTTTGGTTTGCCTTCCTCATGTACAACTTTTGTCGTCCTTCATGCCCTCCTCTACTCATCTTCCTTTTCTCCCCTCATCTTCATGCATTAATACAATCTTTTGTTGTATTGTTTTCCTCACAGTTGATGAGAAGGTGCAAGACATCAATGTCCATCCTAGGACCAGTAAGCAGATGGTAAGTTTTAAACAGAAATGCTGTAAATGCAACCATTTTTCATTGTAAGTTCAGATTAGCATTATATGTGTAGCTCCCTCTGTTGAAAAAGGTGCTCTGAGTAGAAGATGAGTTGATCAAATGTTGGTAAGTATTATACTGCCCTCTCTGTATATCAGCACAAAGTAAAGGAAATAAATAATTTGCTAATGATAATGCAATTTATTTTTCTTTAGTTTTAGTGCTTTTAGTTTGACAGTCAGTTAGAAGTGAGGAAAGAAAAAAAAAGGGAAAAGAAGAAAAAGAAATGTCATGTTCATGTTTAAAATGAAATACATACAGTAATGCTTTGAAATCATTTCAAATCTAGTCAATTCTCAATTGTTGAAAGTTACACGCCTCAAACTTTGTCCAAGTTGGAAGCTGGGGTATTGGCATGATACAGGGATGCCAGTTTTCAGGCCAGGACCTAAATTCAGGCCCGTCTGTTGTCAAAATTTACACACGGTTTTATTGGACATTTTTACACCATTTTCAGACCTTGCCTTCACTTCTGTAGGCGTTCAAACATTTTGTCACTTTAATACATTCCTGCCATGATGATAAACTTAGTGACCAACTTTTGTATCTTGTTCAAACTATTAATGTGACAAAATTATCTGTAAGATTCATTTGTGACTAGACAACAAATTCTGACTTATCACTTAACTGTGAGTGTAGATTACAAAGTTGAAGTGCATGTCGGACTCAACATTATGTTGTGATTAAACAGAGTGGGATCAGGGCTAAAGGCAGGCTCACACTATGACGAATAGAGGTAAGGGAAAGTGACGTAAGGCTGCAGATTTCAAAGTGCATTACCCGCCATTAATTTGCTATATCATGACATGGATAAGATACATTTGCCCCTAAGTGTCACATTCCTTGGGAGGATGCAAAGTCAAGTTTCCTGTGAGATGGTGATTGGAGACAAGAAAAAACTTTGGAGACAAGATAACATGCTATTGAAGCTTCAGTGCCTTAAATGTCCTGGTGAGATATAGTTCAAGCAGCAAAATTGACACTGTACTGTACTTTGACCTTCAATTTTTTGTTTTCATTGAAGGTATTAAAGATCCTGGACCATGTCCTAGGGCTCCTGGACGAGGGTTTTGGGTGGGGTTGGGATAATGTGCCACTTTGGCCTGTAGCCTTAAAGGGATTTGTAATCTAACAGAAAGTCTACTTTCAGGGTTGACTATGGTAGCTTTCCATTGTCATGTTTGCTGAAAATCGTGTAAAATCAGTATTTTTTTTCTTCAAATTTTACCCTGCTATAAATCTGAGATACTCTTTAAGCTCTGCCTCAGGAAAAGGCCCTGGGCACAGTAACTGGTTAGGTCCAAACCATCTAGTTTTAGGTCAAAAAAGGTAAAATTGAACAAATTGTGGTGCTGCCCGTCATACTAAACTGCCATCCATCTGGCATCAAGAAATATGAGTTTGAGGTTCAAAAATTCATGTTGGGTCTAAGATTTTGAGTTTTAAACAGCAGTGCAGACTCGCGGGGATAGAGCCAGCATATCCCTATCTTAGACTTTACCCTCACCCCCTTTTAAATATCAACTGGCACATCCCTGACAAGAAAGCAGGGCAGCAATTTAGGATCTCCCTTAGATGTCAAATTCCATATGAACCGCTGGAGGGTGGGTTCTACCTGCCATCAAAGTCTGACTGAGAGTTAAAGACATCAAAAGGTCACAAAGATTTACCTGGGAGGCAAATGTGCAACATTATCAGGGTGAGGGGGATAGGGAGGATCAACATCAGGCCATATTAGGAAATCTTATCTAGAGATGATAGTGATGGGTGTATCAATACAAACAAGATGGAGTCGGGACTGTCTGGAATACTGATAAAGACTATGAAAGGGAATATTGCCCGAGACTAGTTTTGGGATTAAACCTGACCTTTTAGTGATTAAAGTTTTAAAACAAAAGATATTGGGTTTTGTAATTTGAGTGGGTTTTTAAGCCTGTCTGTTTGCAAAGGATGTTTGCCTTGGCTATTTTGAGTGAAATCCTATGCACTTTAAATGTTTCTTGGAAAGAGGAATGATTTAGGGCTATATATTTCCAAGATATAGAATTATAGTGTAAATACACCTTGCACTTCAACAGGAGTACAATTTATTTGGATATCCAAGATGAAAAAATGGAATGTCTCAAAAGATGGATCAAAACTCTTGAAGCAAAAACTTTGGGGAAAACTTTTTAACCCTTTCGATCCTGAATTGCAATATAGGTGTATACAACCCATACTGAACTAGTTAACACTCAATACGAATTGGAATGCCTGAGTGTAAGCTCCTATGGAAATGCTCAGGCGTTTTCTAGGATTGAAAGGGTTAAAGTCATTTCATATGATTGTTTCGGTTTATTCTCTAATTTGATAAAATAAATGCTAAATAAACGTAATTAAATCTGCATCGGTTATGAAAAAAAAAGAGCAAAATTATTAAAAGAGATTATTGATTGATATTTTGCCACCCCACCCCCTCAAATACGATGAAGACAGGGATGTTACAGATAATTACAACAGCTTTGTCTTATCTTTAATACTGCCCCCTTATAAATACTACTTTCATGTTTGTTTTGTTCACATTAGGTTACATAAAAAGATAAGTTGTTTTTCTTGTCCAAAGGTTTCTCACAATGTGAGGGGGGAGAGAGGTGGTTGGGGAGACCCTGAGTGATCCAGGTTTACCCTTGGCAGATGTTGACTGCACATTCAGTTGCTGTCTTTTAACTCGATGTGATATAGATAGATGTTGGTTTGACGACAGTTCCAAAGTCAAAAAAACATCAAAAAGAATCCTTTAAAAAGGAAAGTGAGGTCTTGATATTTGAACGGTTTAGCTCAATTTTTAACACCCTTTGACATTTTTACAAACAAATATGATGCACAAAAAGTGAGGAGGTAGAAACAAGAAACAACTTTTTTTTATGAGGCCTAATGACTGCATTAGACCATTAAAGGAGTATGGTCTAATTGCCACAACTTTTTTCCAAATTTTTTGAGATTTTGGTACTAAACTCTTGCTCATATTTTTCTTTTAATCCATATGAAATTTCATGGCTGAGTTATAATATTTTGTTTTGGAGATATATATGAAAATGTGTGTAATTTTACACAGTAACGTATAGTTGGCTCAGAAATACAAAATTGCTCATAAAATCAAAACGGTTTGACCGATTCAGCTGAAATTTGAACTTAGATCTCTTGAATGATCATCTTTCATATAACATTGAAAACTAAATTTTGAATACTCGGACCAAGCTCCTTTAAAACATAGTTGAAAGAATGTTTTGGTCTCTGGGCATCAAGAAATTCAAAGATTCATCTGTTAATTAAACTTGGCATCAGCAGGCTTATAATTGCGTGCTGCGGTTTAAACAGCTACCAGGTAAACCGATATCTTGAAAACAAATATAAAATAACAAGCGCTTTGTGCCAGTGGATCATATGGTGCTAATAATATAACAAGTAACACGTGCTGGAACTTGTTTTTAAACTTAAACGAACAATCAAGACATTAAATTCAAGCCATTTATTGTTAAGTTTTCCAATGCAACAAATAATTTTAAATGACTTGTAAACGGTTTTCTTCTTGTTGGTCTACATCAATAGGGAACCCTGATGAGAGATTAGAATTATGAAAACTTCTTCGCTTCGTCTATAAATATATAAATAAACTTTCCAGGGATGGTGTGTATTCACAGTTGTTAGTTCCAATGTCAAAACATCAAAAATTAAAAGAATCCTTTAAAATGGAAAGTGAGGTCTTGATATTAGAACGATAGGGCTCAAATTTTAACACCCGCTTAGTATTTTTACCAAAAAAAATATGATGCGGTAACAAAAAGTGAGGAGGCAAGAACAAGAAATAATTTTGTTTTTTATGAGGCCTAATGACTACATCAGACCATTTAACATAGTTGAAAGAATGTTTTGGTCTCTGGGCATCAAGACATTCAAAGATTCATCTGTTAATTAAACTTGACATCAGCAGGCTTATAATTGCGTGCTGCGGTTTAAACAGCTACCAGGTAAACCGATATCTCGAAAACAAATATGAAATAATAAGCGCTTTGTGCCAGTGGATCGTATGGTGCTAATAATATAACAAGTAACATGTGCCTGAACTTGTTTTTAAACTTAAACGAACAATCAAGACATAACAGCCATTTATTGTTAAATTTTCCCATGCAACAAATAATTTCAAATGACTTGTAAACGTTTTTCTTCTTGTAGGTCTACATCAATAAGGAACCCTGATGAGAGATTAGAATTATGAAAACTTCTTCGCTTCGTCTATAAATATACAAATAAACTTGTGAGGGATGGCGTGTATTCACAGTTGTTAGTTATCTAAACAATAACAAGTAGAATCAATAAGCTTATTTCCTTAGGGCTGTATTCAAAATTATGGAATTCCAAATTGTCTCTCGGTTATTTTATAAACCGAGAAATAGAGGTTAAAAAAGATGAAAACTTATGCCTCTAATGAAAAGTGGAGAACATTTTTGTTTTGCAGATTATTTTTTGTGATGGCTCACCCCGAAAAGGTGGACTTTGCGACAGAACACTTTTCGAGAAACGGATCAAAATAGGGAGCAACAAAAAAAGAAAAGAAAAAGAACATAATAAGAATTTCCAGCAGATTTTCTGTTGTAAAACTTGATCACCTTGATCAATTTTAAAGCTTAGAAAATGCTGCAACAGATGAAATTATAAAATCAAAATTGATATCATCTTCAAAGTCTCTCCTTTCGGGGTGAGCCATCACATTTTCAGTTCATTATTTGGTAATGATTATAGATAGTTGTGAAAAAAATTAAATGTGTGAGCTAAGTTTTTGTTTTTTGTTCATATACTGCAAAAGATGAGCGTATATAAACAAAGTTTGATACAAACGTTTCATATTAGAGCATTGCATGTTTTTTTCCATGGATCAGTTTCATTTTGAGGTGTCGTCGATTCTAAATCTTAAATGCAGCGCCTACTATAATTTGTTTCTTTTGTTTTAATATCTTTATCTTACTCAAAACATACACACAATTCAAAAATGTGAATTTGATCCTTTGCATATATTTTTTTTTGCTTGGATATGTTGCATTTTCAAATAATCTAAATCATCAAATAGTATTGCACCTTTTTGAAATTATTGTTTTATAATGTTGGGCTTAACAAGGGGGTGGTGTGTGTAGTGCGTGGGATGGTGTTAGTGTAGAAAATGCTGCAAAAAATAAGAAAAATACAAGTCTTACATGGTTGAAAGGGGGGGGGGGAGAAAGAAATAATAAAATAATTTACAAGTGAATTTACGTAGTTGATATTCTCAACTTGAGAGATGGACCTCACAAACTAGCAACGCAGGCGCAAGCTTTGCGTTCGCTTGTGAGTTCCATCTAGATGGACTACTTGAGACAAATGCAGTGCCTACTATAATTTGTGCCTTTGCTTTCTCTTACTCAGAAAAAACAACATTAAAAAATGTGAATTTGATCCTTTGCATATATTTTTTTGCTTTGATATGGTGCATTTTCAAATAATATAAATCATCAAATAGTATTGCACCTTTTTTGAAATTATTGTTTTATAATGTTGGGCTTAACAAGGGGATGGTGTGTGTAGTGCGTGGGATGGTGTTAGTGTAGAAAATGCTGCAAAAAATAAGAAAAATACAAGTCTTACATGGTTGAAAGGGGGGGGGGAGAAAGAAATAATAAAATAATTGACAAGTGAATTTACGTAGTTGACATGCATAAACCATGAACCGATTTATATGTAAATTGAAACATTGCGTGCAAGGTTGCTTTAATGATGTACAAATTATGTGATTGTACAGATGTTGTTTAGTGTATATCCGGGTATATATGTGACTTGCTCCCACATAACCCGGACAAAGTCGCCAGAACACTTAAGGAGATATAGCCCAATAAACTTGTCACAAATCAATAGAAAACAAAGGAATTTGCAACCTAAATATCACTTTTTGACATACAAAACATTGAGCGATCTTGGAGTGTGATATATCATTGGAAAGCTTATAATTTTGCCATCTTAAATTTGGTAAAATTTGAGAAAGGGATTTGTGCGACTTTGTCCGGGTTTCGACAGAGCAGGTCACATATAATGGCGATATGAAATGATTAGCAAAGTACGGTTCACTTTTAATGCTTTTTATGTTTGTATCTATTATATAAATGTCACTTATTTTGTTCAAATCATTAATAACCTTTTGTAATAGTGGTAATATGTTTCAAATGTCTTTGGCTTAAAGTAACTTGTCACAATTTCATTTATAAATTGAAGAGGTGACAAATGAACTAAAAATGATCAAATCTTGAAGTAAATATTGAATCAATATTAGTGATGGCATGCATTGATGTGTCTGCATGATTTAAAATGTATGTTTATTCCTATATACATTTAGGGGTATTTCTGAAATTTAAAAGTAACAATTTTACAGTGTTGAAAACCCAAATGTTTGATTTGAACTTAGAATATTTTTTAACAAAAATAATGTTCTGGATTTATCAAATTAGTCAAAATGTGGAATATAAAATTTAGAATATATAATTTAGCATGAACCTAGTGTTGGGAACTTTATAAGCCTCACAAAATTTGAATTAAACATCAGCATTCAGCATCAAGAATTCAATTTTGGGATTTCAAAATTTTAAAAAAATGAATACTTGTGAATATTGATTTCTCTAGTTGCTTATCAACATTTAACAAAATTGCGTTTTTACAAAATCAAATCTTAATGCAAATGCCCTGGCATAGATCCCACAAAATAACATAATAGATGCAATACTTTAAGATGCAAATTATTTTCTCATAGATCATATCTTGCTTACATGTTTCAAATGTCAAATGCGATATTGAAAGTACTTTGTATATTGATGAATTGATACAGAGCAGGGTGGTGAATAATAAATAATAAGAAAAAACATATCGTGAGTCATGAGCTCAGTGTAATACAAGGCACCATAAAATGTGTCAAAATATACTGAAAGATGTGACATACATTTCAAAAGTTCAGTTTTAAAAGGGGTTCGGACTTAAAAAAAACACCTGAAAATAAGTGTGATAAAGAGCATGCACTGGCCTCATTTATCTTTTGTGACCATAAACTTATTCAGTATCAAAATTTCAGTATCTTGTTATTGAGCATATTCTCCAAAAACTGCAGGTTCTTTCAAACTTCCACTTCCACTGATAACAATATCACAATCGGCAATGATCATTATCATACTTTAATGTTGTGCAGGCCTGATAATGTGATCGTTTTGGTCATAGTTCAGAGCAAAAAGTATGAACCAGTTCATGGTGATAAGTGGACTACACATTTCAAAACCAAATTAAAACAATTGACATTGTGGAGATAGGCTCAAAACATAGTCGGCCTCCAAACAAAATTTTCGCTACCAAACATTTGGTCGCGATGTCACCAAATATTTGCCATCGAATTTGAAGTATGAACCGGTAACAAACATTTGGTGCAAATGTATATGGCAATTCAATACTTGTGCAATCTAGCTCGAAATTTTAATTGGTCTCAACTCTGTGTTGAAGTCATTTTGTTTGGAGTCACTCGTCATTTTGACGTCACAACCAAATGTTTGGTAGCAAAAGTTTTGTTTGGAGGCCGACTATGTTTTCACCCTAAAGGTGAAAACATACTATTTTGAGCTATCAAACATTTGGTGCAACAAGTCTTTGTTATTACATTAATTCCAATGCATCTTCTAATCAATAACGGATGATTGGTGTTGAAAATCAC
>JXSR01S074190.1:0-26888 GCA_000969725.1 Ophiothrix spiculata | reverse complement strand
ACGCGCTCGTATTTGAAACGAAACGCGCTCGTATTTGAAACGAAACGAAACGCGCTCGTATTTGAAACGAAACGCGCTCGTATTTGAAACGAAACGCGCTCGTATTTGAAACAATACGCGCTCGTATTTTAAACAATACACGCTCGTATTTGAAACAAAATGAGCTTGATTTGTTCAAGCAAAGGGGAGTGTCATGGGAATCCTGTATCAGCCCAAGTGCAATGACTATAACAGGTATCCTCTGAACTTGATTGTAAGAATTTTAGTTTGTTAAGTGATTTCTAGTTAGTATATATTTTCTCTGGTGTCAAATTTTAAAACTACATGAATTACAAACTCCTCAATTATAAAGAAATTTTCAAAGTTCAAGAATTACGAGCTCGTAAATGTATAATGAAATTTTCAAAGTACAATATTTCCGAGCAACTCCATAAATTATAAGCTTGGAAATAGTTTCAAATACGAGCACGTTTTATTTGAAATAAGAACGCAATATGAGCGCCTTTCGCTTCAAATACGAGCACATTTTGTTTCAAATACGCTCGTAAATGAGCTTGTTAATGCGTGCTTGTAATAAGCTTGTTAACTTGCTCGTAACAAGCTTGTAACAAGTGATTGTAACAAGCTTGTTAATGTGCTCATAACACGTTTGTAATTATGAGCTTGTTCCGAGCTTAATTTTTCCATAAACTTTGCTAATATTTCACAGCTTGTGATTTTATTAGCTTGTAATTGTTCTTATTTTCTAAGCGCATAATTTCTGAGCATTTCCAAATTCCTCAAATTTACGAGCTTCTAAATCTATAAACATATGAGCAAGTGCAAGCTTGTATTTGCTCATTTTTAACAAGCTTGTAAAAAATGTGTGCTTGAGCTCGTAATTGATTACTTTTGCTCAGAATTAGGATCTTAATTTTAAAGAAGAAAATTTATAAAATTTTTATTAAAAATATCCAAGTTCCTAAAATTTACGAGCTTGTAAAGTATTATATTTCCAAGCAACTCCGGGCTTATACAATTTCCAAACTCATAACATGCTAAATTTCTGAATTTATAATTTTACAAGCTCATAAATTTATGTAAGTATTTTCCGAGCACATAATTTCCAAGCAATTGTTTTTAGGTGAGCAAGTACAAGCTCACATTTGCTCATATTTTCAACAAGCTAATAAAAATTGTGCGCTTGAGCTTACAATTGATTACTTGCTCGGAATTATAATCTTAAACGAGCTTAAGGTCTTGATTTTAATTACGCGCTATAAAATAAGTAAGCTCGTACGAGCTTGGTTTATGTTAAATGAGCAAAGTCATGCATATTACGTTCACATACGAGCTGAAAACGAGCTTGTATTGGCTCGTTTTTATGGTTACATTTTCGTAAGGGACGCGCTATAATACCGCAGAACAGGGCTTAATTTGAGTTTGCACGGCAACCTCTGGTCCATTTTCACACAGAGTTGCTCATTTATGAATACATATGAACATTCAATCAACTGTAATATACATGTTTTATGATTGAAAACTAAAATGAATCCCCCTAAATATTAAAAAAAAAACTTCATTTTTTTCAATAGGTACATTTTTAATTATTTTAAACATTATTGAATCCGTCATTGAGGAGTCTAAAGTTAAGGTACTTGAACATAAATTTGAACCCAGCACGGATTTTTCTACACTAATTGACATCCCTACTAATTGTTTATGTAAACTTTGATTGTAAAAAGGTGAATAAAACTTGAAGCGGATAAATATAAAAACCCATTTTTTTCTTTCTACTTGGCCTTATGACTCCCACTCCCATTATTTCCCCGAATGATATTTTTGACAGTGAATTTGACCCAATAGTTACAGATCAATGATTTCCTGATTATCTTTATAGCTTGCATAACGTGGATGTCAAAATAGTTAATTATTAATCCATAAAACAATTGTTAACAAACCTGGCATATCTTTTGATAGCAGATGTTTTACAAATGTGTTGTTTGAAATGAAACCAGACTTTTTGTTTCTTAATCTGGACTTTGATAAAACTATTTGAATATTTAGTTAGAAAATGGATGGGAAATAAATTACCGTATTGTTCCTAATAAACGCCCAGTCTCTATTAAACGCCCACCCCAAAAAAATTCAAAGAGAAGTGTTAAAAAACATTCAATTTTGTAGCATTTTCGTGTATCATTAAGCTTTAACCAACAATCGCTTGTAACAGGAAACGGTACCAATGAGGTCGCGATCCCGGAAATGATGAAATATCGTCAGTACTTCCGGGTTATCGGGGCCATATACCAGTAAGTTGCCGTAATTGTTAAGCTTACTTAGCGATTTTGTGCAAATTTTGATGTTGAAAATTGGTCTCTAATAATCGCCCACCCTTCAAGAAATGTCGCGAACCTGGCATATCTTTTGATAGCAGATGTTTTACAAATGTGTTGTTTGATATCATCTTTTGATATCATCCGCTGTTGCATTTAACACTTCTCTTCAAATTTTACAACAGATATTCTGCTGGAAATTCTTATTATTTTCTTAATATTTTGCTGCTATTTCACCTGTTTCTTGAAAAGTGCTCTGTCGCAAAGTCCCCCTTTTCGGTGTGAGTCATCACATATAGAAATATCAAGATCAAATTTGGATTTAATGAAAAGTCTATAATGAAATATGCAAGACTTGACTGCTATGATATCATCCGCTGTTGCATTGATAAATAGGTGTGCGGTTGATTCTGAGTAAGCTTAATGGCCCTTGTACCATGTATAATGCAATGATTGGTGCTTGCGAGTTTTCATTGAATAAAGCTATATTACACTATGATAAGTGGTTACTAAAACCATTCGTGACGAGATGGACAACTTCTTTGATAGAAGGAAAGCGGTGAAAATTTTGATTCAAAAGCTGCTTTTTTTCAGAATTTTGACGAGGGTTTTTTTTTTCTAAAGGGATTGATTATAGACATGTGGAAATCAGGATGCTCGTTTCTAGGAAATTTGAATATTTGTTGGGGAATTCCGCCTTTTGAAATACATAAAAAATGCTTAATAAATTAGGGGAAAATTGAGTTTACTTCTTTGGAAAGAAACAATTTTTGCAATCCTTATTCTAGATATACTTTTGCAACAATACTAAAATGTTTTATATTTGAAAAAAAGTTATAATAAGAGAGTATATTTTGTTATTTTAATGAATTTGGTCAATCATTTTATGATTTAACACATTTAACACATCTGTAATTTGGAAATTTTGAAACAGTAAGCTTGTATTCAAAGTTAAAATCAGAACTGGTCACAATGTATATCAAGTTGCTGTAAAACCATTTTGTTATGGCCAACATATCCTGAAATAATACATAAAAATAGAAGTCAATTATAATTAGGGGATGTGATGTTACAGAAAGGCATAGTTTTCTCAGAAGTTGCAAATTTAGGTATGAAACATGAAAATAGATTGAAAGTTTTGCAATATCAATCACATGATTAGGAAGTTAATATTGAGGTAAGATGCATTCATTTATTTCTTAGAATTCTGAAGTTATTAATTCTTTGTATAAGGCTTTATTTAAGCAATGTTAATATGCCTATAAGTGTGAAAAGACCCTACTCTAAATGATTATGTTTTAAGATAAATATATTTCTAAATAAGATAAATGACTTTAAAGGAAGTCTGTGCATCCAGCAGCAATTCCTCTCGGCTATTCTGATGTGACCTGACGATACTCAGTCATGAATATTTCCTGTCTTCAAAACAGCTCTGGCTTTACTATCAAATGGATGCTGAATTAAAAATAGATTGGGAATACACACACACCCGGGGCAGGGGAATACTCAATTTGATTTTGGCATGGTTGTATACCTCAGGCTTCAACAACCCTGACCCACTTTCGGCAATTTTTCAGAAAAAGGATTTAGAATTTTTGCAAAATGCAAACCAATTTTGGACATGTTTAAAAAATTATCATTTCTTTATTGTTTTTCATTATGACTTGTTGCATGTTTTTGTGAACGTTAACAGATATTCTTTAAAAAATAGGACCTGTTTTAGAGTAAGGTAGGGCCGATCCACCCTAAATCTATAATTCCGATTCCCGATTCGATTTTCAAATAATCGGCCCGATCCGATACCGATCTTGTTATGAAGTTTCTTAAACTCTCAACAGCAAGAAAGTGTTAAGTATCACTGGTACGTTTTCCATGAATTTGATCATTTAATGTAGAAATCGAAATAATGATCAAGATTGACAATAAAAGAAATGAACACAAGTTACTTTGTTAGTCTGTTTAGTCCAACAAGGCAGAATGCTTGCACTTTAAACACATTTTATGGAGATTTACAGCTACATGTTCAAGCTGTTGTGGTATGTATGGATCGGTTGGCTGAATCGGTAGAATTCTGTGGTTTTTGCCGATCCCGATTCATCACCGATCTCAGTAAAATTGGGCCGATTTCCGATCCGGCCGATTAATCGGCCCATCACTATTTTAAAGACTTTTCATGACTAAGTTCAGAGTGGTATACTCCAGTATCTTACTTTGTGAGTTCCCCTTCCCCTGACACACACCTTGTTCCAAGAGCTACAGATATACTTGTGCACAAGATGCATGGGCTTGTTTAAGTGAGAATTGATAAATTGAAAAAAGGGTGAAGTTACATCGCTGAATGGGAAATAATTCAATTACCCTGAGACTTTGCTCACTTGGTAAGGTAACGATTTTTCTGCAATTATGGAGCTGGGCAATTTAAAGAAATTCTGAAGATTGAATTTTCCTTTATAGAAAACTGCACTGGAAAGTATAAGACTTTTGTGTTTCTCAAAGGCAAGAAACTTTGATGGTTAAGTGCAATTTTTACTCCTAAATAAAAGTGCTAAGTGCTAATATTTGTGGGAAAGAACTTTAAGTTCAAATCTAAATAATATTATTCAATATTTCCCAAAAAAAAAATTGACATTTTTGGTCAAAAACTGATGTTCAGGGTAAAAAAAACCCACTTCTAAAAGTGTATACTTTTATATGGTTTATGCAATTAGTTTGAGAGTTAGGGAACAAAAAAGGTTTATGCCATTTGAAGCTCTACCCCAGCCTTAGAAGCTAAAGCTTTTTGCATCAAAATTCTGGTGAGCAATAGCTGCTTAACCTACAGAGCCAAACATTTATCAGTACGACAACTTAAAATACTGATGTGCATAATTTTTGTATTTTACCAACATGGACTTTACTTTTTCCCTGCATTTTCTATTTTCCTCAATTTTATCGACAACTGTTGATTCCATCTAAAGACTCCCAAAAAAGTATCGCCTCGCCTCGAAAAAATGGCTCAAGCGCCAATACGGTATTCGCAAACGTAATTTAAAGAATGTGTGTACAAGCGCTAAAATTTCAGCTTTCATTTGATACCTTATTTTTGACAATTGACTGAGAAACATTGAAGTTATGAACTTTTAAAACCCTCGAGGTCGATTTTTAAAAGTTGTTAATTTCGTTTTTCGCACTGTACAAACCAGTAACGCAAGAGTAAGGATAATAATGAGGTAAGTTTAGTCACTGGAACACACTGAAAATTGGTATCTAAGCATTATCCATCAACAATGATCAAGATATGGATTTTTTCATTAATTTTTCATTAATTCATTGTTATAAATAATGAAAAATGACATAAAACGAGAGAAACGACATTCAATTGGTAGTCATTACTTGCATAAAAAATATGGCGCAGGTACCAGACTACACAGAGGACGAATAACGGTGCGCGATGTTTTTTAAGGCTAGTAATGCCTACCAGTTGAATCTGAAGTTTTATATTGTTTCTCATCATTAATAAGATGAAAAAAACCATGATCTTGATGGATGATGGTTAGAATCCAATGACATATGGTTTGGGGAAAAAACGCTAGCTTCAGTGACCAAACTCACCTCATCTTGTTCCTTAGGTCTGCGCTACTGGTTTGTACAGTGCAATAAATGAAATTAGCAACTTTTAAAAATTGACCTTGAGGGTTTAAAATGTTCATAACTTCAGTGTTTCTCAGTCAATTATCAGCAATAGGGTGTCAAATGAAAGCTGAAATTCCAGCGCTTGTTACCAATATCTTCAAATTACGTTTGCGATTACCGTATTGGCTCACGAGCCATTTTTTAGAGGCGAGGCGATACTTTTTTGGGAGTCTTTATTAAACTGTTTCGTTATGTAGTATTAGAATTCAGAACAAAAACTTAACCATCTCAATTTTGCACTAAATACAAAGTAGGCAAAATGAAGGAGCATGCGTGGAGTTTAGGGATTTGAATTCAGTCAAATTTCGTGAGCCAACTGTGTATTTCAAGTATGGATGTGAATAGAATGACATGGTATAGAACTTGACTATAGAAGACTATAGAAGTCAACAGGGACAGAGCAAGAAATTAATAAAAGAAGAGGCACACATCAAAATAAAGGACATTTACAAATAAGTTTTATAGATTGGGAATCTTTTGTTTTTGTAGAAGTTTAGTTTACACAATAAAAGGTTCAGCTTCCTAAAAGGTGTCATTGCATTGACTGAAAAAAAAAAATCTTTAAAAAAAAAAATCTGCCCGCCTGCACTTGCTCAAAAAAAGTTGTTGAGGACAACCAACCAGTTTTTTCGGCCTTACTGGTGGATCCTGGTTTTCATAAAGAATACTGAGTTAAAAGTGCAAATGGTCCATGGAACCTTAGAGGGATATGTCCTCCTGCAAACCAACAAAAATGGGAATTAGGACATACCCATTCCTGGATATGCCCCTGGAATTGATGAATGCAAACTTTTGGCTAATACCTGTAAATTGTTTTCGTAACTTATTTTTCACGCTTTCCAAGCAGAGCTACAACATTCAAAATAGATTTTATACAATTCAATATCTATTTTTGATCTGTTTTACATGAGGGCATGTATTTAGGATCACTTTTTGATAGCATATAAAATGTATACAATTTTTGAAGTTTTGGATTAAATGATTCCAGGATTGAGATTTGTCTCTATCTGTGACTGGTTCTTGGGGAAAACAGATAGTGTCATGCATACATCCTAAAGGATGTTATCAAATTAAGTATGGCTGTTAACACACAGACAAAAAGTGCAGCGGGCAAAACTTGACTTCCCTCTATCATGTCTAGAGTACATTGATCAGCCTGCTTGAAGTAATAGAGTGAAGGTATTACAAAATATTCTTGTATTGTATTCTTATGGATAATTTGATGACTTTTTTATTTGTTTTATTGAATTTTCCAAAGAGAATAAGATTTTCTTCTTGAGGGAACATATATAATGGGAAGAAGCGCTATGGCGCTTTGCTATATAACTCTGGAATATGACAACGGGCACTCGCACAATCACTGTGACATTTCAAATATTTTAGAATATTTTTTTTGTTATATAGATAAAACTTTTTAATGTGGACATTTAAACATGGAACTTACAACAAGGGATAGATTTAGTCTCATAAACCAGCTGTTTCAAATGTACAGTATGTGTTCCCATATACTTACTGACAACATACTTAGTTTCTTGATTTATGGAATTCACATTGCTAAACTTGTGTACCTTTTTACTAAGTTGATTAAGTCACAAAAGTCACAAAATTGTCTTTTCACTACAATTTTTCTGGTGAAAAAAGTAAATCTATTTTTACAGGTAGTCCTTTCACATCAGTGTAAGGTTGCTGTCTTGCTTCAGTCTAATATTGCATTATTTAAAAATGTACCTTTAAAACGCTCTTTACATTATTAATCAGCACCTCAAGCTCAATATTGGTATATCACATGACAAGATAGTGATATAAATGAGATGGGATATTAATTATGCATATGGTAATACAATCTACAAGCATTAAATGGAAATTAAGACCAGCCATGGACACTCATATTAGATGGATTTAAGACCTATCATGTCATATTTGAGGAAGTGGTCACTGGTCAACTAAAATGTATTTGATTTTTCACTCTTCTTTTTATTACCCCATCCGATTTGATTTTTTTTAAAAATTGTAATATTACAGTCACAGGGTCAGGGTAGGCCTATATTAAAAAAAAAAAAAACACATGTTTTTCGGCCGGAACTAATACTTTTCCATTGGGCTTACAAAAAAGTACAAAGTTTATCAAAAGGAATGTTGTTATTGCAAGAGGAGTTGTAACGATACTAAGGAAGTTTTTCTTCTTTTGTAATTAGTTTCTGTTCGATTGCTTAATGTAAATTGCATTTTTTTGTAAAAAGCAACTAAAACTGTCTTATTTACAGGCATGAGATTGTTCAGCTTTTTCTCTGATTTCAGAGTTTTTGATGTTACAAATTTGCTGCTTTCAGAGTTTTTGAAGCTAGAAATTCCTCAATTTTCTATATTTTCAGCTTGTTTTGAGTGGTTTTTAGCAATATTAAATGAAATTCCAGATTTTTCAGCTTTTTTTTATTAAAATGCACTCTCATGCTTGTATTTACTTTGACAATACAGATCACAGGAAACATATTCATGATTATACATGGCCTAATATTAATAAGATGATGTGTTTTCATAGATACCATATACCAGTGTACAATTACATGAGATGAGTTGTGTTCTCAGAATTGAGCTCATTTGTGGCTATGTCATTTTAAGTGGTTCACATTTATTGTTGTTTTAAATAATTCTCGGACACAAAAATTTAGAGCCTTGTGTAACACAATTGCTTGTGCAATTAACGCAAGTACATAACGCTTTTCAGGCACGTGCGATGTCGCGCACTCTGGATTACTGATTGGAAATGGTGTTGGGTACTTCCCGATGTCCCGTCTTGTCACAACTTGTGGATATGCAGTGGCTGCGGTCAGAAATCATGTTCATGTCCGAAATTTATTTGAAACAATAATAGTAGAATAAAGCAAG
Organism: Ophiothrix spiculata; assembly: GCA_000969725.1. Classification (NCBI taxonomy): domain Eukaryota; kingdom Metazoa; phylum Echinodermata; class Ophiuroidea; order Amphilepidida; family Ophiotrichidae; genus Ophiothrix; species Ophiothrix spiculata. The sequence goes on along the minus strand of JXSR01S074190.1, from coordinate 18,018 downwards.
AGAAACCTATGGATGTAAGTCCTCTTCAAAATGCAATGATGAAGTACAGAGGAACCTCAATAACACAAAATCTGTGAGCACAAAAACCCTGATAATACAAAATGGGTGTTGGTTCTCAAGTATTGATTTCGTATGTGAATTCAGTTGGATAACACAAAATCTTGATAACACAAACTCGGGCACAAACTTAACTCTTTAACCCAGTGATTTTATGTTTATGTGGTTCCACTGTATTACCATTTGTATAAAACTCTAGAACTAAATCAATTTTACATTAAAATTATATTCCATTCGCTGGTGCAATTTAGAATATAAGGGCCTGGCTGTTGCTAAGTTTACAACTGTCCTACCTTAATGATGGCTTGAACCACTGATCATATCAATCATTACACAAATTTAGTGGGTTTTTTTTATTGGTACAGGTGCGTACTGAAACCAGTTACCAATGGTTGTGAAAATTGACATGACTGTAATATGCACAAACTAAGCATGTCTGAATTACATATTCCTTATTTACTGATTTGAGTACATAAGGAATTCATTGAATGTATATGCACACGTCAAATTTAGACTCTCCTCCAAAATGGTGGTGCTATAATGACAATTTGCCTTACCTACATGCTTTAAAAGAATAAGTTTGCTTTTACTGTTTAATCTTGTCATCAAAGAGAGTGTTATTAAGAGTACTTAAAAATAAATGCAAATTTACTTGAAGGAAATGCAAACGATTAAGACCTAATTTGGTAAATTTGATCAAGTATTGTTACCTGATCCTGGTACTGTTAAGAATGCCCTTGTCTAAGTATTTCTAACTTGATAATTCAATAGTTTGGATTAAAAACCAATATATTGAGAATTATTAGTAATCTACCAATTTTCCTTTTTTGCATGATTTTGAAATAATTTCAAATTTCATCTCAAGGTGAATCAGAAAGGATATCAAAAGGTTTACTTTAGAAATAATAATTATCTTATTTAAAAATGATTGCTTTGATAAACTTTCATAAAAAGCAGAAGGATGAGCCTTGTCAGACCTGTCAAATCGGATGTTCTCAATTTTAAATCTTCTTTTATACTGGAGTGACATTGACTTTTGTGATACATCATATCTAAAGTTTGTAAAAGAAATAAGATTTTGACATTGTGTTTTTCAACTTTTTTATTCAGTTTGATAATTTGGTTAATAAGAGACACATAATGTGCCTTTCAACAAAATTGAGGCCTTTAGTCATTGGACTTCAAGATTATGTGTTTACTTTAACAGTGATCTTATTTTTAAAGAATTTGCCCTAATTTTTGCCGGTGAAACTTATACAGGGGTACTATAAAGAGTGTCCTCAAATTCAACTCTTTATGGCTATTTTGTTTTCAATTTTTGGTTCAAAGTCCATAATAATATACACATTTACCATAATGACATAGTTAATAAACCATTCTGTCTTAATCGGAGTTCCAGGACTTGAACAAGATTTACCCTATTGTTAGAATAATTGCAGTAATTGTTGGTAATCAATTATTCATTTCAGCTATCAAATATCATAATTACGTGGCTACGTCAGACTTCAAGTAATTTGTTAGAGAAAATAAATCAGCTGTACTTGGCTAAGGGTGATTGAACTAAGTAGAATGAACCCAACTCATGGTCGTTTACCAGAGAAGATATTGTGTGTATCCCATCATGCAATGCTTCATATAGGAAATGTTGTACAGGAAGTCTTGCGAGTAGTTAGTGATGAAACATACCCAAAATGAAAGATTACAACAATTAACTTTGATTAATGGGCATTTCATCACTAACTACTGACATGCTTTCCTATACAAACAATCCAATACGAAGAAATGCATGATGGGATACACACAATATCTTCTCTTGTCGTTTACATCTGCAAACTAGAATCTGATGGAAATCAAGCAACTTGTTTGCACAGTCACGGTCATCTATCCGTTTGTTTTCAATTCATAAGAACAAAATGGCTGAGCTAATCAAACAGTTACAGAGATATTTGTATAAGTGAAATGGATTTTGCTCCCAAATGGAGTTTCAAAAATCAATATGATATGACCATCTTAGATTATTTCAGTTAGGGTTGTAATATTTCTGTGATATTAGCTTCTTATCAACAACATTTTGAAATATCAGACCATGCTCTTTTATCATATATTCTTTTTTCATATTCTTTTAATCAAAGAAACATGATTCGATTCCTTCAACCTTTTGCTCGTACTTTTCTCATAATCCCTGTGACATTTCTTAGCTGAACTATGTTCCATTTTTGAGATGTGAAAATGTGTCCATTTATGGTAGACATGATTCATTTTACACACTATCGTATGAGGGACTCTGAAACACAAAATATACCTTAAAATGAAAACACTCTAATCTTTAATATGGTATTGAAAATGAAATCTTTAAATATTGGACCATGAAATATTGATACCGCTTAAATTTGATTCTTTACTGTCAGGGTGTGATGTTTTGAAGGAGTAATAGTAGATTTAGTGTCAGCATCAATGGGCAGAGCTGATACATTGGAGCAGGCAGAGAAGATCCCTTTATCATGTAATATGAGAGTTCTCATTATCAGCTGTGTGTCTGGATCATCACGGTATATTTTCAGGATTTGGAAGGGCACCCTATTTCAAGACAATTGTGAAAGGGCACACCATTTTAGAAGGCAAATAATAAGGCAACTAATAGGGTCATTGGGGCAAATTTTCTGCAAATCAGGCTTAAATTATACCTGAATCACATGTTTTGCAAGATTGGTCACTCTTGATGTCTTTAACACTACATGACATCGACTGTTCAGAAAAATGTAAATCAGAATTACTTTATAACCCTTACTCTCGCACGCTTAAATACAGTCTAAGTCCGAATACGTCATGAAAAAATTTCCGGTTCCCCTCGGATCACCCTGGGATTCGAACCCCTGACCCCCGCTATCCCGACCCAATGTCCAGCTATGCCAAGCCTCCGAGCGCGGCCTGCCCGGGCAGCAATTTCCTGATCATTTATATTCGCCGTCTGTGACGTATTCGGACTTAAGCTAATTCTTGATTTCTTACTGTAGTACTTTGTAGTACGTAGGAGGGTAAGGGTTAATCATGAAAAGAGAGAGAAATAGTTTCAACTGCATTTGTGGGGACTCAAACCATGGCTTCTGGCATGGTTTGTCATGCATTACAAAACACAGGAATATCCACTGAGCCATCTAGGCAGTGAAGTGAAATATAAAACATTTGCATAAAAATGTCGTAGTTTTGTATACATAAAAAATAGATATTTTTGCCTTGATAGAATGCTGAATTGAGCAAAAAGATTGCCTAGCAAAATCTATACAATATATATAGTGTAGCTTGTGTAATCACACAAAAATCAAGATAGATAACTTCCTGGTTTAATTGGAATAGCTGTAGGCTTAATTAATGTTGTCAAGAGATAAGATGAACTCTGAAAATAGCTAAAGGTTAGATATTGATGGTTAAGCTTAATTAGACATCGCCTTTTGAGCAAGGACATTTTGAAGTAAAAATCAATCTGCAAAAAACAATAGGGAATGTTAATCAGAATCTTAATTATGATAATCAATACTTGATAGTTTAATTAATTAGATGAATCTTTTGTTTTTCGCCTTAATTCATGAAATCTCATTTCAGTTTCTTGTTAAATCAGAAGAATTGACAAGTCAATCTAAATCAGTGAGAGAGTGATCCATTATTTACCAACTTAATTTGCATAGGCTTATCAATCATGCAAATATGCAATTTACCCAGGCGATATATTATAACCAATGTATTTCTATATAAGTTTTAGGCCCTAAGAACCCGGGCTAAGAACATCTGTTATATACATTTGATATAGCTGGATTAATTAAACTCTGGGATTAAACTATTGGCGTTGGACACACTGGCAGGGTATTTCTTTTAAACAACACTTACCATATATCTTTATACAGGAATGTACCGTTGTTGATTTTTGAAGAACCCACAGTTGATAATCAAATTAGCGCATTATGGGGGAGTGGGTTGGCGCAGCGGTAGTTCCCTGGCCTTGCACCAATGAGGTCCCGGGTTTGAGTCCCGCAAACATTGCTTTATGTGCAGTTGGTTTTCAGTATGATGCTCGCTTCCGCACTTCTCCGGGTACTCCGGTCTTCCTCCTGCATTCAAAACTGAATTTAAAAAACATGTTCATGTAATTGAGTTTACGCAGTACGTGTGTTGCGGTTCACAATTCATTGCATGCGGGGAACTAAGTATGTGCAAAAGGCCCAGTGCTTGGGAACCTTTGAAAACGGTAAAGCAACAAATATTCAAAAAGTAGCTTTTTGCTTCAGATTCTGCTAAATATGATAACTGTCAAACCGAAAACATTAAAAATGTAATGTTTCATTGAGATTGTTATAAATTGTTGGATGCCTAAAAGTAAATGTCTAATTTTGCTCAAACTTGAAATTCTTATAGAGATACTGTGTTTTACCATCAAAAGACCTAACATAGACATGTCAAACAAAACATGCAAATGTCGCCTGGGTCCCATCAATATTGTTTATGGAATGGCCAGTCTGTGGGGATACCTCGAAGCCATGGTACAAATTCAATATCACTTGCAGTAAAAACAGGTCTGTGCTATCTACTGTAGACAGTCAACATATGTAGCTACATTACTACATCCAACTACTGCTGATATTTAAATTGATGCGTGATTCAAGCACCCAAAATGAGTTGCAAGTTGGAAATGTTGATTATAAGTAAATATGAGAACAACAATAGGGCAACCATATCTTTTAATTCTGTACTCATTTCAAATAGGTACATAACAAATTGGCTAATTTCTGAAAGGCTTTATTTGGCCTAAATGTTACAAGCAAATAGGTCAGATGGAAAACTACACAATATTTATTTGGGTAAACCAGCATTATTTATGATGCATATATAGTAGAGAATGATTGTAAACAACAGTCAAATGTTACCCAACTTCTGATTCTTTTTTCATGAACAAATCACCTTTTGACCCATCTCATGTCTTCAGGTTTTATTTAGCTAATTTGTTTGACAAGAGCAGCTGCAAATTGTGTGAATTAGTGAAGACATGATGCTGAAGTTAAACCATCAACTTGACTCGGCTGTCTTTGATTGTGTTGTATATTCAGGTTTTATAGAATGTTAAATTAACATCAAACAAAAACCCTAACACATCTGATTATTATCAGATAATCTTTGTTTGAACCTTTATTATGCATGTCCCTTAAGTATAAGGATAATTTTGATGGAATTGAGCTTTTTAATGCAAAATTACCAGCTTTCAATATAGCATGTGTCTGGGATTTCCAATTTGCAAATTACTGCAGATCTATTTCATTGATAAGATCACAATATTATTCATATAAAGTTGTGATAAATATGCTGATAAACATAGGAAATTAATATATCAATTGATTTTGATCTTGAAAATGTAATCATCAGAAATGATTTCAAAGCTTTTTTAATTCTTACAAACATTTGTTTCATCATAGTTATAACTTAATTTAAATAAGGCCAAAGAAAAAAGAACTCTGTCTCAGCTTCCCGTGTGCATAGGGTTAAAAATTTGAATTTTACCGCATTTCTTCTTTTTTTTTAGGTTATCAGGAGATTTCTTGCTTTTTTATTTTTTTCTTACATCAAGAGAAAAAAAGGGGGGAAATTTGGCCGCAAGAAAATAGTGACCTAAAAACGTAATAATAAAAGATTTCCGCGTGCACATAGCCTTTTTGACTAAAAAAAACCCCCAAAAAAGCACTTAGGGTTTTGGGCCTAAGGAACCTGAGATAGAGTCTTTTTTTGGCCTAAACTGAAAAGTAATTTCTTGATTATGAGAGGTACTTCCATTTACTTATTTTATTATACACATGGCTTTAAGTGTTAATTGAATTTTGTTCTTTGTAATCAATATAGCATGTGTAAATCAGATTGTGCTTCTTTCAAATGATTTTTAGTCAAAGGAGAGAAATAAACTCAACCCTTAAGGGGAAGCGGGTTAGCGCAGCAGTACTGCCCTCGCTTTGCACCACTGAGTCATTGGTTCGATTCCTGTTCCCGGCGCTGTATGTACATTTGGTTTTTGCTTCCACAAGTTCTTCTCCGGATTCTCATACTCCGGTCTTCCTTCTGCATTCAAAACTGATTTAATTAAAGAAAGATTTTGGAACCCATTCGAAATCAGCTTCATTGGAGGCTTTCTTGGTTATCCTAGGCGATTAGCCTAAAGAATTCTGTCCTTTTTAACCAAAAAAATAATTAATTAGAATTTAAATTAAAAAGAAAAATCAAAATATCAACTGAAAGAAACATTAATAATTAGAAATGATTATTCTTCACAAGACATATGCATAAATATATATATGAGATTGTCATAGATCTACAGACTTTTCTCTCCTATTATTTCTTTAATAAATAACTAGCACATCAGAAAACATGAAACTAAGCCAAGATAGTTCACATATACACAAGATAAATATTAAAAGCATCTAGACAGCGATGACAACATACTTCATCATGTTGGTATGAAGATAGACGATTTGATATGATGGAACTAAGGACAAAGAAATAAAACGATGTGTTTCTTGTCCACATTTCTGAAAAAAGGGAGGAAGAGAGAATTTGTTTTATTGGTAAACGTCTCTAAATTTACCACCATTTTGGCATGTTCAGTGCACAAAATGATAAGAAAAATTGTGATTTTTCTTCTTCTTTTTTTCTCATTTTCAGATTTTGACCCTTCTAATGATCACAGAACTCACCTGAAATGCTTTATTACACATTATGCAAGGCTCTGGAATAAGTTTTGTTTTCTTAAAAAAAAATTATAAACAAATTATAATTTAAAAATTATGAAACCAAAAGAAATTTGAAAAAATCCTCAAAAAAGGAAGCATGAAGGGAGGAGAAACGTAATGTTTTTTGTTTCTTTGACTACCGCAGCTGTTTTGCTATTCATTGAGCTAGGAGTCACTTGGGCCGACAGTACTTTTCAGAGTGTGTATCAATTCAAGATAGAGGAAGAGTTGACTGAAATACAAATCAATTGAGAAAAGAGGCCTTTAGGTTTTGTTTAAATTTGATGTTTGAAGAACTTGTCATGTGGAAGATTTTCTTATTTTCAACACTTTAAGACAATTGAAACGGCAAAAATATAAGGTTTTTTGTATAATGTCATTTATGTGTATCAGGTATAGATACTGGAATTTATCCAGCTCGGTCTAAAAAATCCAATTTAAAGATTTTTGAATGTTGGCTATATCTAATGAAGCAAATAAGGCATAATGCTTTGATAACATATGAAAAAAGGTGTACTTAAAAAGGACTGAAACAAAATTAAATCTTGAAATATACCAGACTTAAAGATGCATTGCCCATTTATTTGCAGAGCTAGAGAAGGCTAAAGAGTCGAGCAAAAACTACATCATTTTTAGATTTGATCAACATCATCCAGAGATTAGCTATCTGCTGAAGATATCAAGTTGTCATCTGTTCAGATTTGAACCAGAGTAAGAATGTTGGTCTTAAAATTATCAAAACAAAAGGAAAAGTCTAGCCTGGAGCTTATTTCACTAACATCTAAATCCATTGCAAATACCGAACTTCATCGCAAAAGCGAGAGATCATCGCAAGTTGCAATGGATTTCCCTAAACCGATTTCACTAAGATTTTGTGATGAAAAAATCATCACAAGGCATTTGTGATGATTTTGTTTGCGATGAATTCTTGCGAGTCCGCAATTGGAAGTCTTCGCAAATTCTTGATATCACATGATTTATTTCGTGCCTTATTTGGACGAGATCATCGCAAAATTTGCGATAGACTTGTCTATAAAGTTTGAAAGTGAAAAGATGTTAATGAAATGGAAAAGTCATTGTAAACAATATTTGCGATGGATTCTAGTTTGCGAGAGTTTTTGCAATCATCGCAAAAAAGAATGTTAATGTAATTGGCCCCTGCACTTTCTAGAGAGTATATACTCTCATCCTCAACCTGAAATTTACTACCTTTATTTTACCAGTATATTTTTCTTAACCAAATGATGTAAACTGTCTTCCCTTAAATTAAAGTTTGTCAAACATCCCAGCCATGTTTAAACCATGCAGTGCTTTAATAATAATAAACGCTTAACCTTTAATTAATTCAGAGTATGTTCTAGTTCCAATTTTGATATGTGTTTGTATAGTATAATGTATAAATGATGAACAGTTGTAAAATGATGCTTGAAAATAAATGTATATATGCCAGGGCATTGACTTTGTAAAAGTTGGTCACATATGGTACAGCATCATCTTGAGTGAGCTGTGTTCAAGTTGTTTGTACAGATAATGGATGAGGATGATAAATCATCACCGCATGTGTAGATTAAGTGATCAGGTGTACTTTAGTGCGATTAATTAATCTAACGACCGACTTGTGAGAGGATGTTGGGTTTTTTGTATTTTCATTTTTTCTGAACTAAATTTCATCGGTCTATATATTGCTCTACATGCATATTCACAGCTCCATTAAAGGTGTGTGTTCCAATTACAAATGTTGACTCTTTTTACTTTCCCAGATCAAAGTGGAATTTTGAAAAGTTCACTTTTTTTCTCATAAACCATATGTTTTATTTTATTCTTATTTTGTTTTTATTTTATTTTTAATCTAATTTAATTTAATTTAATTTTATTTGATTTGTTTTTCTTTGTTATTAAATAAATTTGATTTGATTTTAGTTTATTTCAAAAGACATGATTGAAATAGTCAAAAATTACTGGAAAATTTAGTTTTCCAAAATATTGTGTAGTTTTCCCTCTGACTTATTTAATAATATTGTAACATAAATTTGCTAAAGCTATGAGAACCAAACTTCAGAATTGTAATATTTAAGTGATTTTCATTCATTCAAAAGAAGAAGAAAACAGTAAAAAAGAAAAAAGTATATTTTAATTTTGTCACCGGATCAGATTACCTATACCTTTTTAAAGCAGTTATATTGCAATTCACAGTCAAATATGGAAACCTGTTGTGCAAGAATTCAATTAATAAATTTGCTTCTTATTTTGGTCGTCAAAATGTGCCATAATCAATGCACACGAGCTGAATTTTGATTGTCATATGCGATTGATTCTTTATTCTGAGTGTTAGAGATGCGTTATAGGCACGTAGGTTATGACAGTCACACTGTAAGAAGCTTCTAAACAAATTGTATTTTGATCATTTCTGGTATATAATTTTTCAAATAAGAAAGAAGCTACTTTTTTGAGTTCTGAGTTCTTGCACGTATGTTAAATGCACAGTTGAATACAAAGTATTTTGCAAGTTAGGCATATGTCTATTCTGTTACAAGTTTTTTCTTTTAAATTTATAGAATTAAACTTCTCTTGAAAGATTTGTACTTTGGTTTTATATTTGGCCTATTGATGCTACTATTGCAAAAAATATGTTCTGCATTTGAAGGGGAAGTAGGTATCAATAATAGCTCATTTTTGTATCATATCCTAGATAATGTTGAAATTACCTCCTGTATTTTTCAATTATCTACTGAAGATAACAAGTGTAAATCTTATTGCCAATATTTACACTTAACATGGTGAAATTTCATTGATTTCTATAGATGAAGAGAAAATTTCATCAAATGGTCTAATTTTGTTTTAATTAATACTTTTGCTATCTAATGAAGATAACAAATGTTTTTGTCTGTGACCGTGCCATTGCAAGTGACCTATCTATTTAATGTGACAAGTTTTAAAATGTTTTCTGAGATATATTCAGGCCAGTATTCCTGACGATTGTGGTTCCCATACTAATGTTGATCTACATCTTATAGGGGCGAAGACATGACACCTGTAACTGAATAATTTACGATAAAATCACCGGAACTTGTGTTTCTTTATGTGAATCACCTACTTGTCACTCATGTAGTGCACCTCTGTTTGGTGTTAGGAAATTTATTGAGACTGTATTGATGAACAGGTACAGTGCATGACTATTATAGCGCAGTGCTAAAATGGGGGTAAGGTCACCTTGAGTTAATTTCAAAAAATAGTGGGCAATCTATGATGTAGCTACTCAAGGTGATAGCATCAGTTTTTTGTTTTGTCAGAATATCCAGCACTCAAGTATCCAAAGTTGTAAAAATAGGAATACAAATTATTATTAATTTTTATTGAAATTTGAATTTCCTTAATATTTGTAAGTATTTGGATAAAATGTATTGCGACAAATATTCTACATCCAAATCAAAGCATAATGTTTTATTTTTGTAATATAAAATAATATCTCTCTCTTACATAATTTCCCTATTAAACTTTAAAAAATTAAAGCAAAGACTATATCCTAACTGATTGTGGTTATTAATAAATGCTCACAATTTTGCGACCAGGCCCCCATATAGCAAATATTATCTCCTCCATTTAATGATAATGAAGCCTTTGGGTTGACACTCCATCTTCGTTCACTTTTACACCTGGATAAATTCCTTTACTGGCCTCATAAACTAAGGCACATGTCCATTGGGATGCATTTACTCATTTATCAAGTAACCAACCATAATAGACCTTCACCTCAAGGTATGAGATTAATTATAGCACAATCTAAGGATACCTGGTTTAGAAACATAATGTACAGGTAAGAGACTTAGCCTTTAGTTATGAGAGTGATACGGTTGTCAGCTTGGAGTTGATTCTGATATTACTGATAACCTGCGATGAGTCATCGCTTGTAAAATTAGCATTTTCACTGAGCCAAAACAAAAATGGCTGCCCTCGATTACGTTGTTAAAGCGATGATTAAACTTTTATAGCTTTTAGAAATGCTTAAAAGAATATGGGGAAAATTAGGCAATTTAGAATTGTTGTTGATTCTGAAAAAATAGAATTGTACATTAATTGTGAGTTGATGCATTTAATTAAATTGGGTTGTCTAAAATGTACCGTGAAATTAGAAAAGCATTTTCTATACATTTGTATATCACTTTAACTTTCGAAAGTAATAGTATTTTTTTTATAGTATATTTTGGTATAAATGAATTTGTACAATATATAGTTTTGATGTGAAGTAAATCTCATTTATAGAAGCTTTTAAATTAAATAACAATGATTTTTCATGTAAATTATTCATCAGATAATATAATTTCTTCTAGCGTGATTGTTGTATATGAGGAGAGGAAGGAGATGGGCAAAGTTTAAAGCGGAACCACCAGCAGCTTTTAGTATAAAATTTGTTTAACTTACACTGCCGTCGTAAAGTATTTCCGCACCAAACCTTTATTTATCCGTATCTCGAGATTCGTTTTTATGACTTTCATAATTGTTGGACAGAATTTATATTTTATAATTATCTATAGAATCAAAGCAGTATTGCACTCAGTGCATTTGAATATAGTGTGAAATGCATATTTACCACTTTAGCCTACACACATAAAAATAGATTTTAAATACATTTCTGCGCATTTGTATGAAAATTTATAACCTGTAAACATTCTATCCAGTTGCACAGCGATAATGAGGTTATGAATAAATGATAAGTTACATTCTGTTAACCCTAAGATCTCACTAAATCTCACCTTAAAAAATCATGAATATGATATAAGTCCAAATACGTCACAGGCAGGGATTATATGCAGGGACAAATCGCTGGCAAGACAGATTCTCTGCGGTGGCTTGCTACGGGTATGACTCGCTTGGGAAACGGGAGGTCCCTGGTTCCAATCCTGGTGAAAACACTCATTTTTCACCACCCTTCCCTTTTCGAGGAGATAAGTCACCTATACAAGCATGATACTTTAATGATTATGGGTCGTTTTAAATTTAAAAAAAAGAGGTTTATTAGCTTTGTCTTACCCAGGGGTCGTTATTGGTGGCCCACAGGCCAAATTTGGCACACTAACCATTTTAATTGTAAGTATATGGGAAAAGATAGAAAGAGGTTCACACTTCGGGTTCTCAATGACCTGCTAAGAAATATAACTGAAAACCCCTGTTACTTTTATTGTAGATCATTATAGCAAATTAGGGGCTAAAGAAACTTGAGTAATGTACTAGTGTGCATTATGGCAATGCAAGCCTTTTAGTGGTTTAGTGGAGATTCATTACCATAGAAGTATCATCTACATCCACAGTCTGGGCTAGATTGCTGTTTGTGTACCTCCTTCAGGCATTTGTTCTAAACATGTTTTTACCTGGTTTTAAAGAGATACTTTATGTAAGAGAGTCATTTAAATGCTTGTTTTTATTTGCTGTGAGATCCTTTACATAAGGGAGTCATATGAATGCTTGTTTTATTTAAGGTGAAATGTCGTAATTGGCTTAAGTTTGTGTTTGCTAGGTTTTAAACGGATTAGTATTTGTAAATATGGAAAGTTGACTGATGATTTTAATGTTTATTTATTTTTAGTGGATGTTTCATGACTCGATGTGATTTGTTGAAATTTAAATCACTATGAATTGCTTGGAAAGGCTCGCACAAAAATGGACCCTCTTTACACACAAATTCTATGAGGACATGAAAAAGGTTTTTATTTGTATTACTGAGTGCTTTTAACATGCAGATACATTGCTTGAAGCTTTTGAGTTGGCAAGATGTAATTTTCTTTATGCTTTATTATAAAATGAAAACTTGTGTTTAAACTAGGGAAATGGCAGCAAAGGTGCCCAAGTTGATAAATTAAATATATAATATATGCTGTATATATGTGATTTAAACCCCTGGTACATGTACTACTTGGCTACATAAAGTTACTTTGATTGGCTATAGAAATTTAAAAAGTATGCTTTTCAGCCAATAACAGTTTAGCTGTGAAAAAAGATGCATACGAAATCTGATTAGATTGGTGGGTAAAAAATTTAAAAATAGTAATAAACCAATTCATAGGCCTATACTTACACAAACTCTGATTCCTTTCAAAGAGCTAAAAATGTGGCCAGATGATCTTCTTATCGGGTAAGTTACTCCCGACTGACACATACAAAAAATACCAATGTCCATCGAAGGATGCAAAGTTCATTTTGACCAGTATAGCAATCTAATTCACTGTATTAGTTAAAGATACTAACATTTAATAGTTGGTATCATTAATATGCACTCTATATCTTAATGTTTACATTTAGCTATTGATTTTGGTCGGGACGATTTCAGCCACAGGCAAGTTTCTGGTTTTGCTTTTTAGGTCACTGAACAATTTTCTTTAAGGAATTCTCATCCAAGATGAGGTCTGCATGTATCACCATATTTGGATATCAATGTATTTCTAGAAACATAAAATGTTACATTTCGTATTGTTACTGTACTGTTAGGCCGAAACCATAGTCGGCCTCCAAACAAAATTTTCCCTGCCAAACATTTGGTCGTGACTTCACCAAATATTTGCCATCGAATTAAAAGTATGAACGGGTAACAAACATTTGGTCCAATGTATATAGCCGAAAACATACTCGGCCTCAAAACAAATTTTTTGCTACCAAACATTTGGTCGTGACGTCAAAATGACGAGTGACCCCAAACAAAATAACGTCAACACAGAGTTGAGACCAAATAAAATTTCGCGCTAGATTGCACATGCTATTGAATTGCCATATACATTGGACCAAATGTTTGCTACCCGTTCATACTTTATGTTCGATGGCAAATATTTGGTGACGTCACAACCAAATGTTTGGTAGGAAAAATTTTGTTTGGAGGCCGAGTATGATTTCGCCTTAAGGCAATTCAATAACATGTGCAATCTAGCGCGAAATCTTATTTGGTCTCAACTCGGTGTTGAAGTTATTTTGTTTGGAGTCACTCGTCATTTTGACGTCACAACCAAATGTTTGGTAGGTAAAATTTTGTTTGGAGGCCGACTATGGTTTCGGGTTTAGGGTTAACCCTCATCTACCAAGGGACAAGAGAAGTGTTCCCGCTAAGGATTTTGGCTTTACACCAAAGCAACATAAAAGAAAAACACAGCTAGCCATCGCCAATTGTGTAAATATCACCTCAATAATGAAAGTAATTGTCAGTATAATCTGAGTAAAACTGGAATAAATGAATGCTATGTATAACCATAACCTTATTTTGTCTTGGCCTTTCCCCCTTTTTTTAACCCCTTGTGCCAATTTTGGATCTTCTGTACCAAGGAGAAAAAAACTTTATTTAGTAATCCATGGAGACTGGGGAAGTATCATTTTGTTAAAGTAATAGGATGAAAACATAGTTGGCCTCCAAACAAAATTTTCACTACCAAACATTTGGTCGTGACGTCAAAATCATGAATGACTCAAAATAAAATATCTTCAACATCGAGTTGAGACCAAAAAAATTCTGTGCTATAGATTGCACATGTATTGAATTGCCATATGTTTGTTACCGGTTCATACTTTAAATTCGATGGCAAATATTTGGTGACGTCACGACCAAATATTTGGTAGTGAAAATTTAGTTTGAAGGCCAACTATGTTTTAAGCCATACAAGACGTTTGGTATTAAATACAGCCACAATAATGTTAAACCAATTCGATCTACTGTGTTGGATTCTCCATACTACTAATAAAATATAAAAGGCCTTGTATCTTTTACTGCCACATCTTGTGAATCTCTAGAAAAACATATATTAGATATTGGACATCACATCATTGTACCTGCTAGGTTTGTATTATTAAAACATGGAATTAGTCATCGCAAGGAATTATTATTTTAACACTGAAATTAATCAAATATTCATTAACTAAACTCGCAGTATCGTTTTCATTTCAACTCAATCTCAATAAAATTTGACTTGGCTTGGAATGACATTATGTGAAAGTTATTTTATTATTCATAACTTGTAGCTATGCATTTATTATTCAAATTTATTTTATTATTCATAACTTGTAGCTATGCATTTATTATTCTTGGAATAAGATATAAGGGTGCAAATACAAGTCTCAGACTTATAGACCTACAAAACTGAGAAACCAACCTGAAAAGCACATATAAAATTTTCTCTAGAGATGGATAATAATGATGATTTCTTGGTTTGGCCGGTGTGTTCGTGTTGCATCTATTACTAGATCCCTGTGGCTCCAGTTTGAGGGCAGAATGAAAAAAAAAGCTGCTTCTTGGCTTTTAGCATAAATATTTCGGTCTTTGGGATACCAGGCTTTGTATACCAGTTGTGTAATGGCGTCGTTAGCCACGAACCTCAAATTGGGTGTATTCGGGTCCACTTTGTTCCTGCCAAAATCAACTCCGAGTGCCGATAGTTGGTTACGCATAGAGACAATCTGTGCAAAGAATGCTTTACTTGAATGGTACGCCAACCTACGCGCAAAGCGTGTGTGCGTGTTTCAATATTTGCGCATTATGCCAAGTTGCGATGCATTATCGGCAAGCTATCAGCAAAAACCTGAATCCCCCAATTTTATCTCCATGCCGGAATAAAAATGGCGGTGTGCCTGGTATCTCCCCTGTAAATCTATGGTCTTTTCTGTACAATCAATTTGTACTAATAGAACTTGTACTAATAGACATTCAAATAGCCAACATCCTAGACACAATCTGTCGTTACAAAAAGCTTTCATCAAAGATGAAATAGAGGTTATTGCCAAGTTTAAAACATCTTGTTACGAGTTCTATTTTAGGCTAATTACGCATCACCAGTCATCATGTGCATCTAAAACAGGAACATATGTGTCCGCTGTTTCGTTTCATGATGTCAGAGTGCAAAAGTAATTAAGGACTCATCTTTACCGTATCTATCGATACCGTCACATTTTGAATAATGAGGAAGTCGTGATTAATAGTCTGGCGTGGGACGAATTGGATGGTGTGTGAATGGATGGATTCAAACAGGGTGATCTATAAATCAACACCCTACAAAGTAAAAACACAGTATGTGCATTTATAAAGCATAGCAGATACACCCTATTAGCATGCAATTTCATTTCAATCCACTCCCATGCTAGAAGGTTATATCTACATATGTTTGATACAGTAGATACTGCTTTAAGTTATGAAGAGAATTGATTGTCTGCTTATTTCTGCAGGATTTCTCCAAGGTAAAAGGAAGTAGCTTGCAATATATCTGCTATGCACATACTGTATTTTTAGTTTGTTGGGCAGAATTCTGTTATATACGTGAGTACTTTGATTTCTTTAAGGTTTGATGATGGAACTTTAGTTGAAGCGGATCTAATCAGTGTGGTCCATAGATCATCATCCACTGGAAATTTTCTACCACAAATTTCAGCCACACAGTCTGACCATAAATTATAGTAAAATTTACTGTTAAAAGTACAAGCTCTTAACATTTCAAAAGATGTACATTTTGGGAGTTACTGAACAATTTGGCAAAGTTTTGAGATGAAATAAACCTGTTGACCTACCTGAAATGTAATATGTCCATCTTTTCCATAACCATATTTTTTACATTGTGTGACAGTAGATTTTGAAACAATTGGTAGATTTTAACGGTAGATTTTATCGTAAAAGCCTTTCTCAAAAAAAAAAAAAAGATTTTGAAACTTGTAAAATACTCAATCAAAACTTGCATATTTTACCGTATCTTGTAAAAAATGAACCTGAATTTGTGGGGAGACTGGATGCCTGTAGTTTAGTCCAAAAGTCCAAAGTGTACAATTTTTGTGGGAAAAGCATATTCCATGACTGGTTGGTTAAAGCATCATCCTGGTCTTACTTGTCTTGTGTTCAGTTCTAGAGAAATATATAATCTCATGTATAATATTTCTAGTATTCTGTTGAAATTTCATAATGACAGTATTTTTCTTTTCATTTTCTTCTTTTTTATGTGCTGCCTCAAATTTCTATTGACAAATTGAAGGTAAGAACACACTTTATTTTCTTCAAAGTTCTATAAAGAGTATAAATGTCCTTATCTGGGAGACATATTAGACTTGTCAAAGCTTCTAACTGTTACATCAGGCAATGAGAGTCAGAGTTTGATCCAATTGAGGCATACATGTGATGGCTCATCCCGAAAAGGGGGGGTTGCGACAGAACACTTTTCAAGAAAATTGTGAAAATATGGTGTCATTTTAAAGCTATAGAAAATGCTGTAACAGATGAAATGATAAAATCAAAATTGATGTCATCTGCAACCCCTCCCCCTTTCGGGGTGAGCCATCACATTTTGCAACTCAGCAAGGTATTTATTCTAAAATGGTCTTCCAATGTGTTTTTTGCTGAGAAGGTAACAGACTCTATGTGAAGATACGGTGATCATCTTACACCAATATTACCATGGTAGACTCTGGTTAAACCTCTTTGAAATACCAATGATATCCTAACATTCTGGCTCTTTTAATTTTATCTTTTGATTTAGGAACGATATCACATTATAAGGAAAATAAAAAGAGGTTTCAGTCTCTAGATTAGGCACTTTAGTAAATTTCTGTCAATGGAAAAGGTTATTCAGGTTTGATTTTTGCAATAATAAAACCCAAAGGCTTACATTTTTTTAAATATTTGATATAACACTTTAAATTCAGCTATCAGAATTGTCTTCTGATGTCAAATAAATGTTGGAATTAATGTTCAAATTTCACCTCAGCTCTGACGTCATCAGTGTTGAATTCAATGGATGTGTTTGTATTTTTAGAAGCAAATTAGCAGTCATTATTTATTTCAGACATTTGCTATAGTTAATTCCACTTGAATAATTCCCCTGCTGATGTTATATACATCAATGTGGTAAAGTGATATCAAGATGGGTCGCCTGTCTCTCTTGAGTCTAGCTGTTCAAAACAACTAGAAAAGTTTTACATAACAATATTTCCCAGTATGCTAGAATCTTCAACTTCGTCATAAGGATGAGAATAGTGTAAAAGGTACAAAATTCAATACAGTATTACTATTCTACCCATCATGCTACCCATGTAACGTAGCAGATAAAACACCAAAAATCACTGGTCCGGAAATTTGGGTATATATAGGATCTTTTTTGCAAGAATGTTAAAAAAGGTCCAAAGTTTATGTCTGTGAAGTGTAGGAAAATGTAGGCCAGTATTTTTCGAATTACAGGGAATTTTGTACAAAAAT
>JXSR01S074188.1:73786-89817 GCA_000969725.1 Ophiothrix spiculata | reverse complement strand
ATGGTGTACACATGCATGAACAAAGGCTTTAAAAATATCCCCTAAACACGTTTTCGAGTAGCCTTAAAAAATGACCCCTAAACAAGGATTTCACGTGGTTATTCTTTCATTTTACAAGTTTTTCTAAATAAACACCCCTGAACAAGTTTAAAGCCTATGCCCTGAAAAGACTTAAGAAGCATTTAGTTTTAAGATTTCAGCGGAAATGAAAATAGGAACACCACTTTAAAAATATGGTGATGGTTTTTTTTTTCAAGTCTACAAAATTACCCCCAAACACGTTTGATTCGATTTTGATACCCCTTTTTGTTGAAAATCAGTGTTTCTGACTCCTAAACACGAAATGACCGGAACGGGCCTCTTGACAAAAATACCCCCCTTTTTTCATGTTTTTTTGTTCACGCATGTGTACAACATTATGGCTAAGTGGCACCCCCGGGCTCGCAATACAATGTTAAGTTCTTGGAACTGGGAAAATTGATCAATAATCATGATTGCTCTAAATGCATGACATTGGGGGGTGACTTATTTGCAAATTTTGACTTTTTATTTTTTTGCACCCCTCAAAATATGATATTCTCATTACAAATCAAGAATCATAACCCCCTGTACATGCCCCTTGAAAGTTTTAGTGACAAGGTAGCTAAATTCAACAGGTTTCATCTAGCAGACGACATCTATTGTAATTATATGTGAAGATATACAGGTATAATGCATTTTATTTATGTTATGAGGTTGTGCAAGTGTTTAACAATTATATTAGTAGCTAATTGTTCATAATTTGTTAAATTAATTAGTCAATTATTTGATTAATTAGGACATATGGGTAGGCTAAACATGTGAGCGTCTAGCATGATTTTGATATTGAAATGGTTCATTAAATTGGTATCTCTCCTAACATCATCTGCAAGTGACTGTGAAAAGAAACTAGCCAGTGGCAATTAGCCTTGTGTTTTTACTTCAATGGCAATTGAGTACAGTGAGGTAGTGATGAGGTCTGTACAAATACCTGAAGGCTGATTTACAGAGAAGTCATGTGTAAGCCTACTGCAGATGTTCCAATGATATAATATAAAATACATGGCTTTTCATTGATTTGAGGAGCTAAGTTTCCTGCTGCACCACTTGATATTTTCTGTAGAGTCTCCCTGGCATATTGTAAGTGAAGTTCATTGAAGTTATTTTAATTAATAAAGCTTAATAAGACATACGTCATAATACCACAAAGCATGGAACAAAGCGATAGAATTCGACGCCCATATATCCACCCTAAGCCAAACAAATCTGTTACCTTGAAAGATGAAAGATTTAACTTGGGGCTTTACCTAGTCGAACCATTCCTGTATCTTACTACAGCAAAAGAAACAACATATATACAAAGCTAATTCCAGCTTTTCACCAGGCTATCAAGATCTTCAGTCTACAGAGGCATCTATTAGATGTGAATAATGCAGCGTTTCAGTTTATTTAGCAGGAGCGCTTTAATTCACAAGATATGATGATGACATCTATGAAAAAAAATTCTAGAGTAACCATGGCATATGAAGAGGTCTTGAAGCGGGAAGGCGGTATATTTAGATTCGGGGATGCAGAACAGAGTGAACGGTATCAGATCTGATTGGGAGCTGACCATCACGTTCTTTCAGGTCCTATAGCAAGGTTGTAAACTACATGATTCCTAAAATCTTGAGAGACTGAAATGATAAGCAGGAGCAACTAAGAAAGGATGGTCTACAGAGTAAAGAGATTGCGAACATAGCAGTTGACAAGAGAAGAACTAAAGACCTAGATAAGTTGAAAGCAATGGGTGGACCTTTCACAAGTGCAGATGAAGTAAATGAATACGTACAGGACAGCAAAATTGATGAAAAAGATATGGTCAATAGACTATACCGTAAACCGGGGTGACTTTGAACGGCGGGGTGACTTTGAACACTTTGGGTGAGTCAAATCAATCTGCCATTATCTCACTTATCCTTGATGATATAATTTGTTTTAAATTAACGATTGAAAAGGGGATACTATAAGCAATGTTACGTTTAAGAGACAATTCCGTAGGTGTTGCCAGTTGTTTGTATAGTCTTAGAAATGTGTTTCCAAATTTATAGCAATTTTCATAGGTAGGAAAAATCTTAATGGTTACCATGGTAACACTGATCCAATGAAATTAAAATTAATATGGTTGGATCAGGGATATAACAGTTTACAATAATAAATGAAATTAATTTTGTAAATTTCTTTCTTATTCTCTATATTGAGGAAAAACGATCCCAGGGTGACTTTGAACGCCTATATCTCCCGTATAAAACATGCATTTAGCAGGGTAACCAGTACCCTTGTCTGCTGCTTACAGATTTTCAATTCTTGGGCTCTGTTTTTGCATTATCACTCATTTTTGTATTTTTATGATTAAAACAATTACATTTCTGTAGGTAATGATATTTTCTAGTTCTAGGAATGTATTTATCTCACTCTGTTCCAGGAAAAATGTGTCCTGTTCAAAGTCACCCCATGCCGGGGTGACTTTGAACAGCACTTAAAAATAAAAAAATATGCATTTAACATAACAGCTAATTCTACAAAAATGTAACATGAGAAAGACCATGCCCCAGGAGGTATTTTGGAAGCAAAATATCAGAAACTTTTCTATGTTAAGAATAAAAAAATTGACAAAAGCCGAAAAAAGTGTTCAAAGTCACCTCGGTTTACGGTACCTAGAAGTAGGCCTACATTATGCCAGAGACACAGGACTATCTATTCCGAAGTCAAGTTATATATTTCGCTTTAATATTGAAGGAGTATAAAAAGCTTCCAGCAGGAACTTATGCAAAGAACCTGAAACTCTACTTAGACAATGTCACATCCAAAGCAGATTTAAGCATAGGAGAAGACTTTAACGCTTCTGCAGTCTAAGTAATATCACGGTAATATTTGTAGTTTATACCTTCACCAGCATAAAATGTAATGCCTTCTACCAGAAATAACTCTATGACATGATAGTAAGAGGTAGAATGGTCAATAATTAATGTTGTGAACCTTTTGGTGTACTTACATAACGGTTAAAGAACCGCATGTACTAGTCTTAAGTTATATACATACATACTGCAAGGCTGCCAAATTCGACAACCTGAAGTTCAAACTTTCAAGGGGTATGTACAGGGGGGGTTAGAATCACTTTTTTACAATAAAAGTGTTTTCATCATGCTTAGATATATGTTGTCCACATATTTTGAAGGGTGCAGAAAATAAAAGTGTGCTAAGTCACCCCCCTAGGCCATAAGTTTGACTTAAGTTGACTTTTTTGTCTTAAGTTAAAATCAACAATCAATTGATGTTTGCTCCAAAATGACCTTCGTTTTCTATAGTTTGATGACATATTTTATTAATAGATTTCTTCTCAATGCAAATCCAAACATACAAACTGGTCAAGTCCTGTAATGCTCATGTAGCAGCTCATGGCAATCAAACATCTGTGTATCAATTAATTGCAAATATAAACCATGGTGGGCATCTTAAATGAGAATGACCTGCCGATCTTCGCATGTTTAATCTGAAGTGGTTTACAGTAGTTTCAGAGTAGCTCTCACAGTTATAGTTTGTTGCTAAGGCAGACGACCAGAAATTTGAGACTTTGAGCTGTCGCGATGTAGAAAGACAAATTATTTGCATTCAATCACAAGAAACTTCAGGGCTTCATTTTTGAAAAATGCAGAAGAGCTATAAATTACTCTCCTGAAAGGTTCCAAGGCGAGTGGTCAGGAGATGGTCACACCATTATATATTAGCTGATTCTAGCAGTTTTAGGTGAGCTAAATATTGCTCTTCTAAGAGACTGTTTAGGCGAGCATAGGAGAGCAATCACTCTAGCTCGCCTTAAAAATGAAGGCCTGAACTTGAATTTATCCAGCCAAATATGTTCTTTGCAATCACCAAGACAAGGTAGTCAATATACGGGCTTGATTTTCCAAATATGACAAGGTTGAAAATGCACACTTGAACTTGACGTCATGCTTTCGTGTGGCAGCCATGACAACCACTCAGAAACCAGCTTGAATTTTTATTGATAGCACTTTAAAAAAGCACAATATTACTCAATATTTTTTGTTGGAAAGAATTGTTTAAACTCAATTCAACACAATATCAAATACCATGCATGTACCTCCTCCACTCTACTCCACCTGTATTACACCTCCACATCTTCACTCTATACCTTCAATTCACACACCTCCACTCTATCTCCTCCACTCTTCTTCACACCTCCGATCTATCTCCTCCACTCTACTTCACTCCTCCACTCTATCTCCACTTCACATCTCATGGACTTGGCTATAATTAACAATATTTATAAACATGATCAAAAATGCAGATCAATTGCAATTTTGGCTATGATTTGTCAATTAACTTGTGAAACCAAAAATGGTTTATATGACAATTTCAAAGTGTGTACTACTTGATTTGTGTGCACAAGATGCAAGATATCACCACCATGATAAATCTACTGTTGGATTCAGCAACTCTTCATAAAAAACATAATCTACCTTATTTCAAACATTTTGTTATAAAAAATATTGTCCTGGCTAGCAAATATTTGAAAGTCTAATCTCTCACACAGATTAAAAAGGAAATTCAAAACTTTGAGCTGTCATTTAGAACCACAATGAAAACCAACTTGGGGATAATCCAGTTTGGTTACTGGAAACTGTTTCAGAAATGAAATATACATTGAAAACTGATGGCACAAAACACATCGATCCTTAAACACAATAGTTTGTATTCCAGAAAGGTGTTTAGCTAAACCACAGTTTCATTTTCCCGTCAACAGCACAGCTCTTTGAACTGTTCTGCTTGGAAGCTGCAACGGTGCGTATCATTCCTGGGTAGTTGTTGTTCAGTAAAAACCGTGGTTTAGCTAAACACCTTTCTGGAATACGGACCAATAAGTTTGTGTTAGGGAAACAGCTCGACAAAGGCAGATAATGCAAAACTACGTGTTTTTTCAACAGGAAGCCAATTATCCCCAAAATTCAGCTTCATTGTGATTTAGCACCTTACACGGGGCCACACAGGGAGTTTAGAATCTAGTTTTTAAATCTACCTCTTATTACATAAATGTGCAGCAGGCATACAAAATGAAGGCATGCAGTGGATACAGAATGAGAGTAGTAGGCTACAACAATATGTGACGCGTTATATCAAAAGGTACAAGTTGTCGGCCAAGCAAGTTTTGAGATACAAGCAAATTAAGCTTGTAAATTATAAAGAAAATAATAAGAAACCAACCATCTTTAATCATCGTAACTTCCAAATTAAAACTCCTAGTCACAAGCAAAGTATCATTTTAAAGCTTATTTTTTTCTCTTTCAAGTAACACAAAAATCTCCATTTTGTTCAAGGTAGACAACTTGTACCTTATGATGTAACGCGTCACATATGTATGAATTTGCAAAAAAAACACACAAAAAACCAAGTATACAGACAGCATCATTGTACAAAATAAAATAATAATTTTTGAGCGAGACTTGGTAACGCGTAGAGACAACCAGCGCAAAAAATACTTTACGCGAATGATACGCCAACCTGCACGCAAAGCATGTGTGCGTGGTTAAATAGTCGCGCATTATGGCAAGGTGCGATGCATCATCGGCAAGCTATCAGCAAAAACCTGAATACCCCCAATTTTGTCTCCATGCCGGAATAAAAATGGCGGCGTGCCTTGTATCTCCCCTGTAAATTTATGGGCATTTCACTCCAAATGACATTAGGTCAATGCTGCAGTGCATGGAATTACGGAAGGGAGCCCCCTTTTCTGTTAAAAAATATAAGTCGATGATCCTTAAAAGTTGCAATTGCTATGTCGTATTCAAAGTCTTAGGCAGGATTTGAAGGTTTGGGTGTGTAAATTCAAAATTTTGGGTGTGTAAATCTATGGATTTGTGCACAAATTGTAGGAAAATTTGGCAAAAACTGGGTGCGCATAAATCTGGGTGTGCAAAACACTCCATTCGTGGCTGGCTGGCTAAGCCCTATGTCGCATATTTCCTTGTACATTAAAGGTGATTTGTATGTCATATTTTATAAGATGTGTGTAAGAAAAACTTGGGCATAAATGGTGTGAAAAGTATGTTGATCAACTTAAAGTAAGAAAAGTATGTTGATCAACTTAAAGCTACATGAAGTGCAAAAAATTGAATTGTTGATATGCATGATGAGCAACTCAATTTCCCTAGACTGTTTACTGGTTTAACCACACTTAGTCAAATGTGTGGCAGGATTTGGCGGGGCAACCTTTGGTTCAGGTGGTTTGTTGTGTCTGTATGGCGGTGACATCGGTGATTAACCTGTGTAAAGCTAGCTATTTACAATCACTTACATTTGGCTCTTGGTCAGTGCTCTCTGATTGTTCATTTGAATTCTCATCTTCGTTAGATTTGGCTTCAGGTGCTGAATTTTGAGGCTTTAAAAATAAATAAAAAAAGAAATAAATTATTATATGAGAAAGCTTGATGAAATGATCTATAAAAATAATAATAAAGGGTGATGAAACAGTAACTGAACTTTCTGGGACCTTTCAATTCTAAATGTGAAAATATCCAAATTCAATTATATGAGTGATGACAATTTTAGAAAAGATTAAGAGATTTTGATTGATAACTTTGCTGAAAATTTTAGAAGAGATCAAAAAGATAAAGATTTTAGAAAAGAGGTAACTTGGAACTAAAGAAAATATCAAAAAAAAGAATAGTGGGACTGTTAAATTGAAAAATAAATTTGAAATTGCAGTCTTAATAATGGTAATTCTTTTAATGGTTATGTCAATTGAATTCACCTGATCTCTGGGCTTGGCTCGTTTGCACTCTATATTTCTTCCGTTGATGACATGCTTGCCTAGCAACTTGGATTCTTCGTACGAACTTGTTCTCTCAAATTCAATGTACCCAAATCCTTTGTGATGCTTGAGGACTACGTCTGTGATCTCTGCGGCCGCCATCTTGCCAAAGAAATCAGTGAGGTCTTTCTCACTGATCGACCGATTTATGCCACTAATGTGGAATCGGGAAGCTGGACTTGTTTTCTCTTTATCCTGTTTGGGTGGGGAAATACAAAGAAGGAGGATGCCTTGAATGTTATGTACTGAGCATTCAATTATGCTTGTGCATTGTGTAAGCCTCTATTGCTACGAGAAGGGATATTGAAGGTTATCCAATCTCAACGCTAAGGCTATTTTTTTTTTAAATTGTTAAATGCTACTATCATTTTCTGCTCTACAAAGACTACAAATGTAGTCTCCAAGAATCACTTAAAACTGCATTTCATTTCCCTGTGAGTGTAAGATAATGACCTACGGAAAGTTGAAAGTCTGTGTTGGGGAACCAAACGCAAGTGGACACCCATACAAATGTAAATCATATAGTAAAGACATTCTACCATGTTCTTAAAGGAGCTTGGTCCGATTTTTCAAAATTTAGTTTTCAATGTCATATGAAAGATGACCACTAAAGTGGTGCAAGTTTCACATTTCAGGTGAATTGGTGAAACAGTTTTGATTTTATGGGCAATTTTATACTGTATTAAATTAATTATGGTTACCATAATAAGACACATTTTCATACATATCTCCAAAACGGTACATAGCTGAGCCGTGAAATTTCATATGTTTTATGAGAAAAATATGACCAATATTTTGGTGCCAAAATCTTAAAAAGTTTGAAAAAAAGTTGAACCAATTGGACCATGCTCCATTAACTCTCAAATCTCAAAAAATTGTTATTTTTGCATCTTTCTACTAAATTTGTAAATTAAACCAATACTACAAATGTACAATCATGTATAAAGTATTAAAAATGAAGCGCAACCCGTCACCCATGACTTCTGATTTTTTTTTAGCTTATGGTGTTTGTTTTTGGTATCTTAATTCTTATTAATACCCTTCAAATGATTTGGCTTTTTTTCTTACTTGTTATGGCCATTTCCGGATCCCAAATTTAATTCTAGATGTATGCAATTAGTATTACTTTGTCAAACATGTCTGTGACAAAATTGAAAACACTTTTAGATAGAGTCTCATTCCTTCGTGTTTAGGCTGTGGCATAAAAAATGCATAAAGACTTTGAAACACATTGTTTAAATTATGACTTTTATTGTTCAAAAGCAATATCAAGTAAAATAAGTTACTGTGCACATTATATTCAGTTCAATGTGTGTTTGTCTTCATTGCTCATAATCCTTGAAGGAAACCAGATTTTCCATCATTTTTGATAGATTTAGTGAAACTAAAATATTAATTTGTTTTTAAAGTGTGGATTTGGTTCAATTGTAATGTTTGTACATATAAGATTTTGATAAATTTTACCATTTTTTCAGGTGAAAATATAAATGAAACTTTTACTGCCATTTTGGAATTTTATGGGTTTCTCAGTTCCAATAAAATAACAATGTTTACAGTTAAATAGGTGGTGAAAAAATATAATACAAGCAATTTTATAATAAGAAAAAGAAATTGTGATTGCAAAAGCCCATATTAGCCACATCATTCCCTATAATACGTTGTGCATTGTAGGTAGAATTAACCAACTTTGACTGCATTTATTGGACGCTGTATATTTTTCAGTAGTTAAAATTTGTATAGGGACATCATAGTCACAGGCATGGTTCGTTATCAATTGTACTTGTATTCATCAGTGTGTGTCTAGGTGTCTAGTATATATGGACTGATTTCAATTTTATCATTGACTAAAATCTGATTTCTGGCAGATCATTCCTATGTAGGGTTGTTTATACACAATGGTATCGCTATGTCATGGGTTCGAATCCCATCGATGCTTCAAAATAAAATTAAACTTTTATAAAATTGAAAAGTTAAATTATATCAAAGTCCAAAAATATATTCAAAAAAATAAACATTTACTACGGTACTAACAATCTACATGAATGAGGCCCATAGCAAATGTTGACTACCGAAAAAAATGTAGCATACTGGACACTGCAAAGAAATTACATGTAGATAGGCCTATTTTGATTATAAATTTGTCATGCATGCATATCAGTGGTTAATATGGCTAGTATTTGAGTTTGCAGAAGCTGGGATATATACTCATGCAAGCAAACTACAATAAACACACACTAAGCATACAGCTAAAATGACAAGCTACAATGTTCTAAACGTAATAAAACGTTTTAAAAATAAATCTACATCCTGGCCTTCTTTTAACATTTTTTGCTCAAAATTGGCGCTTTGACTAATACTGATTGGTGTTTTGATTTTCTCTCAAAAACAAAGAAATACATAGATACAATGAGCAAATTCGCATTCAAATGGCAATTTGACCCTACAATTTTCTCATTATTTGAGAATCCCTGATCTACACAAATCTAATCAAATGATACATTTCAAAATTTTGAAGCAGCAAGTTCGATTCCTAGATCATTACAAGTAAACTCACTTCGTAACATTATGCCACTTGCCTCAGATCAGCTATTTTTTTATTTTTTAAAGTTTTATAACTCCTTTTTACATGTTATTGTTAAACTCATTTGCTGCAGCATTCATGAAGCTGGCTCCATTACAAATGGTAAAGGCAGTCATTTTTAAAGTACTGGAAATGGCACCACATAGTCTCGTAGACAAGTATGCTAGGCTCAGTGGCATAACCAGAAATACTTATTTGGGGGGCAAGACAATTGCAGAGGGCAAAAGAGTTCTTGGCAGGCACAAAAAGGTACACACAAAATTTCCATGTAGTTTAAAATCAACAAAATTTTGCTTAAAAATAGAATAAATACTTTCCATGAAAATTTTAATGGAGCAAATTGCCTGAACATTTCAAAATATTGCCAAAATTTATGAAAATTTTGAAAATTAACTCACGAGTCATAAGAGAGCCAAATTTTTAATGACAACAATAATATACCACACTGAACTGTAATTAAAATGTTATACATGATTGTAGACCTACCTGGTACTTATCTTGATTTCATTTGAGGGGGCAGACATTTTTTCTGGGGGAGGATTCCCCCTACTACCACTTTAATTTTCACTCTAACAGTGAAATGTCACTCTCTCATAGTTACGCTTCACTATTTGTTAAAGTTGAATTTTCATTCTTTTTCTAGATTGGTCACTTTTTCAAACACTCTTTAGAGAAAAAGATTTTTAAACAGGGCATCGAAATAAATTTGGCTGTCTGGGAGCATGAAGTAATTCTGAAATATTTTCTGCAAGAAATTAACTGTTTGAGTGGCTTGCCGCGATTGCGAGCGGTTTGCCACGAAGCCCTAGGGGCCTGCCTTAGGGTCCCTGATGGGGTCCAGGGGGCGGAGCCCCCGGAAGCTCTTGGGTTTTAGCTATATTTAAGGGTAAAAATCAGCATCATGAGAACCCATTTCTTTCAATTTTGTAGCATGTTGAAAAGGTTTACAAAAACATTTTAGCAATGTTATGTAGTTAAGCTGAGAACACAATCACTGTTACATGAAGGAACAACATTAATGATAGCGTTTTGGGTAAAAAGTCTTGCAAAATAACAACACATTTTATTAGAAAATACAACCACTACAACTTTTCGAAGTTTAAGTTTAAAAGTATTTCATCCATTCTGGCAACAGATAAATTTGATTCTAATTCTTACAGAGACTAGGTTCAGGTTTGATCTCACAATCAGCACGTTGGTTTTGCAAGTCTAGTAACAGCTCGACAAAAATTTGCACAACTGCACAATTTTTTTGTTTAATAACATTTTAGTAAATAAAATACAAATTGTAGTTCATAAAATTTCGTTTTATTATTCATGACATGAACATCAACTGTTCCGCTAGAAATTGCTCCACACGGGAGCAGGGGAGGCCAGACACAACAATAATACACTACTGGTATTGATATTGTTAGATATTGTTACACTATTAAGTAACCATGGAAACACATATTAATTTTGATATGATTTTGTATAAATCAGAAAATATTAATATTTTTTTCCTAAGATTTTCAAATTTTTTCTTCATTTTTTTTTTTGAATGCCTCATTTTTTTTTTCTGCCAGCCGTGATTTTTTTCTGGGAGCGGCGCTCCCGTGCTCCCGTGGATTTCGAAGCCCTGTTTTTAAGTGACCTTTATTTTTACTGAAATATGAGTGACCAATCTTAAAACAAAAGTGAAAATTGAACTCATCAATGAGTGAAGTGCTCATAACTCTTAAAAGC
Organism: Ophiothrix spiculata; assembly: GCA_000969725.1. Taxonomy (NCBI): domain Eukaryota; kingdom Metazoa; phylum Echinodermata; class Ophiuroidea; order Amphilepidida; family Ophiotrichidae; genus Ophiothrix; species Ophiothrix spiculata. Next base: position 78,625 of record JXSR01S074188.1, on the reverse strand, counting down.
CCAATCTGGTCTTTATTTCACCCGTTTGAGTGAAAATCAAAAAAAGTCTCGCACGAAAAGTGTGGATGTATATACTCTTTTCAAATGAAACGAAAATCACTCTAAGAAAGAATGATGCATAATTCTTTTGTTTTTGGATCACTTGATATCAGATGCAAAGAATTATGGCAGGGTTGTCACCTAGTTCCAATAATTGTAACTCAGGACCAAGTGTCCAGAGTTACAAGAAATATGTGGAGTTATATTGCCGTTTAACCTTTCTAAGTTTTGACATTAAATAATTCAGAAATTAAAAACCCAAATAAATTTCTCTCAACACAGACAACATCTTTAAATAGTGTAGGATCATTACAAAACTAATTTAAATCCACAGATGAAATTTATTACCCAAATTCTGGATGTAAACAAAGTTGAGGTTGTCAAATTCGGAAACCCAATGTTACAGCATACAAGCTAAGTTTATGCTACAAAATCACACTTTTTGATTTTAAATATTGATGAATCACCTACCATGAAATGCACAAGACTCTAAAGGAGGCCACTGATTATAACATTTTTGAACAGCTTCAACATTTTGGCGACATTTGAGATGTGGACTTAGTCCCAAGATTGTCTGTACAGACATGCTTAAATGGCAGTTTTACTACTAGCATTTCCCATGACTTGACACTAAGTCATGAAGACACTAAGTCATGACGCCAGGCTCCACAAATCTCCACCCGGCATACACGGTCATTTTGAGCTTCTCCACCCAGCACAAATTTTATGCCTTCTACAGGTGGGAAAAAGCCTTGTTTACCAACATTTGTAGTCAAGAAATGCATAATTTAAGCTGCATCATTTGAATGTCATTTGTTCAAAAATCTAACAAAATCTCAGGGGGAATCAACTCCTCCTGGCACCACTTGTAACCAGGATTCACTTTGTTCCGCCCGGCACCAAAATATCCTGGTGACAACCCTGGGTTTTGGTGTTGGAAACAACAGATAATTTTCACTTTGAATTTTCCATGATTACCATACTGTAGTAATACACCATTGAATATTCATAATAACCAACGTCATCAAACTGACCTTGAGTAGTCCATTTGATGCAATACATGTTGAGAATATGACAATAATAACAAGCACTTTTATAGCGCTCTACAAGTTGAACATAACAAGTTGCTTAGCCCAAGACTACAAAAATGATTGATCGTCCCCGCCCTCACCAATTTCTCATAAATTCCAAAACCTTTTTTTTCTTCCTTTATCTTCATCTTCGCCTGATTACTTATAAATTTCAGAATAGGCTGAGATAGGAAACGTTGAAACCATGAACAGTTTCATGTTTTCCAATGTCAATTGTGTACTTGGCACTTGTCTTGTTGTTATTTCATATTTTGCCTGCCCTTCTTGATTAGATTTAGATTTTCTTTTTCTTTTTTTTTTCTCTCACAACTTGGGCCTTGGCAATTTTTTTTTCTTCAAGATGTTTACTTTTCTAATCATGCATGCACACAATAAAACCAATGGAAACAGTAGGACACAACAATTTGTCAGTTATATTTTATTTTATTTTTCGAAACTTCAGACGTCTTAAGACTCCGGTTCGGTACAAAATTGTTTAATTCCAAAGAAACTAATGTCATGATACAAGAATTAATGTGCGCTGGAGTTTTGAATTAACTATACCTTAGCTTAGGCTTAAGTATGTTAACTTAACGGTATTAACATGATGAACGCAAAGTTGCACAGTGACAGTGTGCAGCCATTTTTCCTATTTTTATTTGCCGTTGCGTTGCAACTTTTTAAAAACAACTGTCATGACTGCTTGCATTTCATCATTTACATTTTCATTTAATAAAGATTCTGCTAGCTTAGATCATGTTCGCTATTCAGTACAGTCTAACACGTTACACAAAAATAATACCTTTTTTTTTAATTATCATCATTCATGCCAATCTTACCTGCTCTCGTTGCGTTTGCGGACTTCGTGAGCGACTTCTGTCGCGATCATCACCTGGCTCTTCCATACCGGGTACTATCAGTCGATCAATGATTGATTTTTTAAGTCTCAAAACTCTTAATTTTGCAAAATATATGTTTCTTTATTAAAAATCGTCTGAAAATGACTGGAAATCGAGCTATAAATAGACAGACTTTTGACAACCTGGCTGACAAAATGCAACCATTTTTTACTGACCTTTGACCCAACCTTTGACCCAGATCCTTTCTGGCTAGTCTTTTTTACATGCACTAAAATACAGTATTGAGATATCTTTTGAAATTTGGCGAAAATAAAAGACTGTGAGAAAGACTTGTAGTGCAACCAAACAAGTGTGGTGGGCTACTTGTAGTACTGAAAACAAGTGTCAAACTTGCCCTTTTTCTGCCCAACAGGCTTTGTTGCGTCTTGAAGCTTTTGTACTTCATGAATAGACTTTGATTACTCTTCGGAAGATAGTTGGTAAGATTTCATGACTTCTTTGTAAAGTTTAGCAATAACACAATGTCAATGAATCAAAATCAAAATGAAATGCCATCAGCATGATCAGGAACTGATTCCATGTCACGGTTAAGCACGGTTACCTTGTTGCTGCATGCTGGCACTGTGGTGTACCAGAAACTGAAACTCATAGGTCCGTATGCACAAAGCAGGACTAACTTTAGTCCCGGACTAAGTGAAATTTGAAATTGGGGAAAATCACAGATTTTGGTGGAAATTTAGCGATAATTTATGTTCTTGATTAAAGATTTAAACTGAAAATTTTAATATTTGGTCCATTTGTCTGTTTTAGAACATTGCAATTATTTTTAGAACAAATAAATGGTTTAGTCCGGGACTAAATAAGTTAGTCCTGGTCTAAACCAATTTTTGTTCTTTTTGGACAAAAATGCCAATGTTCCAAAACTGACTTGTGGATAAATTATAGTCATTTCAACATAGATCTTAATGTAAGAACATAAATTATTACAGGTTCCAAAAAATGTGTTATTTTCAAGAAATCAAATTTCACTTAGTCCAGGACTAAAGTTAGTCCAGCTTTGTGCATACGGACCTATAGTGGCCAACTTCTTGCCCGATGCACTTGGCCGGATTGCCGTGCAAGATTCTGCACTGCAGTTCTCGTCATCAAGAATTTCATTGGCATTGCCATTGGCAAGCACACTTTTCCAACTATAGTTGTTGGATTTAATTCGTGAACGCATACTCAGAGCCTTGTGCGTACAAGCGAACTAAACAACCTTGAAAATATACGCTCGCGTCAGGGACCACTGCGTACTTGCTATAAACACGCGTTCACGAATTAAATCCAACAACTATAGCTGCCTTAGTAATTCAGAGAATTATCCTCCCAGAACTGGGTGTAATAGCTGCCTTTGTTTTGACTAGAGTCTAGACTAATACTTGTCAGTCGATATAGGCCTATTTATCGACTTACTTGGCTCCATCGACTCAATGGTTAATTTTGCTGATTTTTTGAAGTCTCATTTTGAACAACTCTCATCATGAAAAATATGGGAAATTATGCACTCTTGCACACCTTTAGTTTAGTGAGTTGCTTAAAGCTGAATTCATACTCGTGATGCATTGCGTTTTGAAACGCACGGAGCATGTGTACATTGTAGTTTTGAGCTGAAAATTCAATGTACACATGCTCCGTGCGTTTCAAAACGCAATGCGTCACGTGTATGAATTCAGCTTAAGCCATAGGCCACGGTAGTCAAGGAGTTTACCAAAAATGAACTTGGGAAAATTCATGATCATTTTAATGTAAACAATCACCTGAATTTGAAATTAACAAATGCATGATCAAAGTACACATTTTGATTTTTTCAATCAACAAACAAGTTAAGTAGATACTCATTAATATTGTTAACAATAATACATGAGTGATCCAACAACAAAGGGATGGCAAATACAGCTATTACCCAAAAAAGGGTCGGGGGGAAAAAAGTAAGGATTTCAAATCCACTCCGATTTCATCACCGGCAAAAAAAAATGATTGAAATATAAAAACTTCACTGATTTTCTCACCGTAGGCGTAAAGCAATCGCACAATGGCGTCAGGCAGTATAAGACACGATTTACAAGATTTAGACACGAAGGATTCCTAAGTGCAAATTTAAGATGAATGTGTGTTTCTATTATAGTGGCTCATGAATGTTTCAAATTTTCAAATATTTTAAAAATCATTACCTTTCCTCGAAGTGTCTGGCTCACTGGTGGAGCAAGTTTGTTCGAGCGAGGTAGTTTTACAGTACTAGGTTTCAATAGGTCGTATCGCGTATGAATACCAGATAAGATCTAGCGGTGAAAGTCATACCCGCCCTCCTCTGAATGGCTTTGTTTCGCTGCTTTAGTTGTTTGTTGTGATTCTCCGTATTTTTTCAGCAAATGTCATCAGCAAATGTACTGCCGTATAGGACGCATACTAAAGAGAAATCCGATGAGAAACCTTATGAATGTAATTTTTGTGACAATCGTTTCTCACAGACTTGTGATAGGAAATGTCATGAGAGGACACATACTAAAGAGAAACCTTATAAATGTATTTTTTGTGACAAATGTTTCCCACAAGCAAGCCACAAGATAAGTCATGAGAGGACACATACCAATGTAATTATTGCGACAAATGTTTTTCACATGCAAATTCATGCTAATATTAGACAAAATGTCGATACCGGTATTCAGTCAATTCAGATTTAAAACGGGGAGATCGCAGAGTCAAACAAATTATTCTGAGGTTTTGGCGAAAAAGGCATCAATTTTATCGAAGTCTATTTCGACCTTGATAATGGACATGAAATCACAAGTAAAGATTCATAAACTAGCTCCTATTCCTATGTACGCCAA
>JXSR01S074188.1:59119-71566 GCA_000969725.1 Ophiothrix spiculata | reverse complement strand
TCCGAGGCCAAGGCCTTCATGTCCGAGGACCAAGGACTTCAAAAAATGTCCTTAAGGACTCCTCGAGGCCAAGGCCTGGCCTCGAGGACTACAACCTTGCTACTTGTTTTGTTACTCGTTTTCGCTTTTTTATATGCACGGTATTAATGTTACATTTAAGTGAAGTTAAATATCAAAGTTTGAACATCAATTGGTGACATACATTGAACAATAAGGCATAATGCAAAAGTGAGTTCATGACACATGGCCATATCCTGTTTAATTTCAGCAGAACATGGCTAGATATCGAGGGAGTGGCGATTTTCGCCTGGAAGAGAACGACCCAGGTGGTGGTCCAGATCATCCTAGTATGAGACGGCTACAGGGACAGCAGGTTATTGATTACTCACATGGACAGCATGATGATCGCCTCATGGAACAACGTCAACAACAACAAGAGTGGAGAGGTAGGAATATGTATGTAATGGTTCATTATGTTAAGCTTAAAAGTCATTTAATACCGGGAATTTAGTCACGTGGCCAGGATGTTATTGACAAGTCACATGACTCAATTGGTTTCCTGTAGGTCTTTGGTAGTGCTTGGCAGCCAAGGTCCTTATTCATGCATTTCTATAGGTCGGAAAACATGAGCAGAAATTATTCTTTCCCCAAAGGAATCCATATTGGAGAGCTGAGCTTTCTGAGTTCACTCGCTAGAATATCAAAAGTTCAATTCTTCAATATGGATGCCTTTAGGGAAAGAACAACTTCTACTCAAATATATATGGTTTGTAGGCCTAATATGCTTTTTGTATTATTCAGGCATGTGATTTTTAGCTTTTTCTCTGATATCAGAGTTTTTGATGTTACAAATTTGCTGATTTCAGGTTTTTTGGTGATAGAAATTTCACAATTTTCTTTATTTTCAGCTTGTTTCGAGGTATTTTTGACAATATTGCATACTATTCCAAGATTTTTCAACTATTTTCATGAAAGTGCACTCCATGCCTAATTATTAACTGCTAGATTTTGTAGGCCATCTGATCTGCAAATGTTAAGTAATTCATCGTATTATTTCCAGGTACATGTAGCAGGCACGTTGTGTTAGATTTTGATTGATTACAGATTATTGCATGAATTTATATGGTTTATCTTTTCACAGGGGCTGAGTATGAAAGACAGCAGCATCAACAGGACCAGGGCCATGTCTTGATGCAGCAATTAAGACATCGCATCATGTCCGGTCAAGCAGATGAAAACACGATACAAATGCTTGCAAAACTCGGTCGCGAAATGAGGGCTCGGGACGAAGCCCTTCTCGCAGGTTATTCGGACAGCGGAGGCCCGGTGCCACCTTCTCGAGTGGGTATGACCTCATTTGGAAATGTGCATGGCTCTGGTGCACCACCAATTGAAGGTCAACACTCACAGTTAGAATTTGATCGGTTTGATGCACAGAGTCGGCCACATGTGCAGAACCCAGTCGGTGAACAACCACAATATGGACAGATGGATGGTGGTGTCCACAACATCGCGTTGAAAAGAGCGCAGGTAATTGCTCAGTTGCAAGCTGCTGGCCTCAGTGAAAGAGATGCCCAAATAACAGTGTTACAAGCTGAGAAGCAGGGGGAGGAGGCTCGGATGCAAAGCCAGCTTCAGTTGCAACAACAAGCACAGTTGCAGCAACAGAGACAGCAAGCACAGCTTCAGTTGCAGCAGCAGCAGCAGCAAGCTCTTTTGCAGCAGCAAAGAGAGCAGTTACTGCTGCAACAACAGCAACAGGCTCTGCTGCAGATGCAGCATTCGGATGCTGCTCAGATGCAGTTGATGTTTGAAGCAGATGAGCGGAGGTACCAAGACAATCCAAGTGCATCTGAACGGTCTTCAGATCACTCAAGAGGGTCCTCTTCAAGAGGGTCCTCTTCACCACGCAGAGAAGGGTCCTCTTCTAGTCGGAATGAACCTTCTTCTTCATATCATGGAGATACTAGGTCATCTTTTCGCGAAGAGCGGTCTTCTTCAGCCGAGAAGTATTTCAGAGAAAGAAAACGTCCATATGAACCCGATCAAGAGCAGAGAAGAGCTGAGGAACCTGCGACAAAGGTTGGAAGACATGACAGTACAGAAAAGGTAAAATGTTGCTATGTTTTAGTTGATTTGTGTTCTCTTTTAGTTGTAGCCACCAGGTGAAAGCTTAGTGCACTTGGAGTGGATTGTTGTCTTGAACAATTGTGAAAGTTGTTCAGAGGGATTTCAGTCGGAGCATGGTTCAAGATCTAAACAAATGCGAATGGTTTTGAAACCAAAGGAAAACATTTGATAATAATAAAATATAAATTTGTTATACCTGATACGTAAATGTTGAATGTGATATCAGATCTTAAATGTATTTTCCAGAATATAACTCATGATGAGAGGTATTTACAGTTTTCTCTGAATAATTGTGACTGAATTATTCCTAGGCTAACTTGATATTTCATCTTGCATCTGAGGTGAAGCAGCAAATGCAGTCATGTGACCCATTTGAGGGTATGACCTTACACGACTGCAAGATTTCATTTGAAAATGTGGTTCAGCAGCAAGCCTAGTCATGTGAACCATTAGGCAACCTATAAGGTCACATGACTGTAAGATGTCATTAAACAATGACTGCAAGATCTCATCGAAAGTAAGGTTGAACAGCAAACCTGGTCATGTGACGGATTAAGAATATGACATCACATGCATGACTACAAGATGTCAGTAGTGATGTTTGAGCAGAAAAACCTAGCCATGTGACCCATTGGGAAACCTGAGGTCACATGACTGCAAGGCAGTGATGACGTCCATTGGCAACCAGCAGCGACGACAGGTGCCATCTCCTTCATGTCATCAGACATGGCTTATAGCGGACATCCTCGATGAGTGCCTAAAAATTGCAATTGCCAGAAATTGAGATTGAGCAGCAAAACCTAGTCATGTGACCCATTGGGTAACATGAGATCACATGACTGCAAGGTGTCATCAGAAATTGGGATTGAGCTGCAAAACCTAGTCATGTGACCCATGGGTAACATGAGATCACATGATTACAAGGTATCACCAGTGATTGAGCAGCAAAACCTAGTCATGTTACCCATTGGGAATCCTGAGGTCACATGGATAAGCTGCCATCTTGTGTAGCTCATGGAGCAGAGTTATTGTACCTGCGGATATATTCAGAGTTGGCCCGATATCCAGGCAAATCGCGTAAATATTCACTTGATGCATACAGAGCGTGTGAATTTTGTTTCATGCGCAAACCGTGTCTGCATTTCAAGTAGCGTGTATTTCGACTTGCTCTGATCAAAATACGCTAATTTTCCAGCTAATCTGTTGCGAAGGCTCTGGAGTGTGGCATGCGGAGCCGTAAAATGCCGTAGGGTACAATAAGTCACCATCCACGACCGTCAATCCAAGATGGCTGCCGTCCCATTGGATTTACATGGCGGTGAAATCAAAATGGCAGCGAGTACCAATTCCCCTTTTTAAATTCCTTGGGCTTGGATGATAAAAAGAATTGCTGTTGGAGGTATTCCTAGCTGCTTTTACACTGCTTTTGATCAGTCTTGCCTTGTCACATACACACAGCTACTTTCAACCATAGTTACTTGATGGTCTTACAGCTAGAAGAAGCAGGCATTGAAATGATATACCAATTGTGCAACCAAATATGGGAGGATGAAATATTTCCAGATGACCGGGGAAGAGCCATCATCACACCTATCTATAAGAAAAAAGATAAACTGGACTGTAGAAAATACACAGGGATAAGTCTCCTGAGCCATGCCGGGAAAGTAATTACCACCATCATTCAAAGAAGATTGCTAAAGAAAGCCAAAGGAGTCATCTCAGAATCCCAAGCTGGTTTCCGCCCAGGAAGATTAACCGTGGACCAACTCTTCACACTACGCCAAATCACAGAGAAATATTTCAAGAAAAACAGAGGTACTGCTGTTACATCGTCTTCAAAAAGGCATTTGACTCTGTGTGGCAGGAGGGTGTATGGAGAGCGCTTAGATTCTTTGGCTTCCCTTAAAGTTTATCAGATTGCTCAAAGCCTTGTACAGCAAATCTAGCAACACAGTGAGAGTAAATGGGACTTAACAGACTGGTTTACAACAAATGTAGGTGTAAGACAAGGTTGCGTCATCTCACCTCAGCTTTTCAATATACTTCTGGAAATGGTAATCCTTTATGCCACCGATGACATCCCCATAGAAGTTTTAAAACATCCAGCCAGCTTGTATCTAACCTACGCTTTGCAGATTATAATGTACTGTTAGCTGAATCTCCAAGTGACCTACAACAACTTGTTGACAAAGTCTTTACTTGCAGCTCAAATCTTGGACTGAAAATAAACATCACCAAAACAGAAACTCAGGTCATCAGTAGAAAAGAAACTCCAAACCCAATCACAATCAAAATAAATGGAACTATGTTAAAGCAATTTACAGACTTCATTTACTTGGGAGGCACTGTATCTCATGATCTCAGGAGATCATGCAGCGAGGACATAGACTACAGCCTATATGGAATGCCAATAATATTCAATGTACAACCAAAGTGGAGTTATACCGAGTGCTTGTGCTATCAATACTCTTGTATGGGGCTGAAACTTGGACACTCTCAAAGGAAAAAGAAAATCGTCTCCAAGTTTTCGAAATGATGTGCCTGAGAAAAATACTTGGAGTATCCCGTCTGGACAAAATAAGAAACACCTCAATACGCCACCATCAACTTGGAATCAAACACTCCGTATTGGACCTCATAGCACAGAAAAGATTGAGACTCTTTGGACACATCCAGAGAATGACCAACATCCGATACCCCAAAGTTCTATTTGAGGATGAAATCCATGCAGGGACAAAGACCAAGAGGAAGACCGACCAAGAAATGGAGAGACTGCAACAAAGATGACATTTCAAAGCTATGGATATCATCACTAGCAGAAGCAGGAAGAATGGCCCAAGACAGAAAGATCTGGCAGGACATCATGACACAGATGGCAAGGCAGAGTGAACTCATACCCGTGCCGATGCCTTAGGTCAAGTCAAGTCCTTACAGCTAAAACAGAGGTAGTCCTGGCACCATGACTTGACTTAAAACTGCCATTTAAGCATGTGTATACAGAGCATCTTGAGTCTAAGTCCACACTGCAAATTCAGCCAAAATATTGAAGTTGCTTACCAATTTTATGATTAATATACTTGTTGAGAGTCTTGTGCATCTCATGATAGGTAATTTGTTAACATTTAGAATCACAATGTGTGATTTTGGGGTCAAAACTTACCTTGTATGCTGTAACATTGGGTTTCCGAATTTGACAACCTCAACTTTAATGTTTATGTCCAGATTTTGGGTAATAAATTTCATCTTTGGATTTAAATTAGTTTTGTAATGATTTACACTATTTAAAGATGTTGTCTGTGTTGAGAGAAATTTATTTAGGTTTTTAATTTCTGCATTATTTCATGTCAAAACTTAGAAAGCTTAAACGGCAATGTAACTCCACATATTCCTTGTAACTCTGGACACTTGGTCCTGAGTTACAATTATTGGAACTAAAACAGAGGTAACATTTAGGAATAAACCCTATACAAACAGGTTTGTTTTTTATAGTTCTAAAAACTATATATATGCCAATTTTGGTGTACAGATCTTCAAAATATGAGTTGGTAAACTTTTTCATAACTTTGCATTATACACAGTGTCCAGTCTTCTCCCTATTTACATTTTGAACCATTGGCAAGCATAAGCATTGTTATTTGTTGTTGTATTAACTGAATTATTCTTCTTTTCAACTTATCTTTTCAGGAAGGGTTAAGATTCTTTGTCAGTGGCATCGTGAGCGACACATCCAGCGCTATGATAAGAGATTATTTTGCCAAAATTGGCCCACTCAAGAATGTCACCAGAGTACCGGGAAAAACGTTTTGTTACGTCCAGTTTTTGAACGTCAACCAAGCCAGAACTGATGCTATTGAGTCCAAAGTGCTGAGTGGGACCCATATAATTGATAGAAGTCGGAGTGGAGGCACTAAGGTTATCTGTAGTAAAGCCAATCCCAGGGTGCGTGTTCTGTTCATTTATTCTATATTTAGGATTGGTGATGTGTGGGAAATTCAACCATTCACCGTATCTCCTTATACAGAAGCGTACCATTGTTGATTTGTGTTGAACCCTCAGTTGATGTTCAAATTAGTGGTGATGCGCATGCAACAAAATATTGCAATAATATAAGTTTGGATTCTTATAAGCTAAAAAACTCAGTTTTGATATAGGTGACCTTGAGGGTGAAAAGTGTATCATGAATTGCCCCTTTAAAATTTTATGAAGATAGATACAGATAAATTGAAAACATTTAAAAATAATTTCATTCTTTATACACAAGTTGGTTAAATAGATTTTCATCGTTGAAAGGTATTCAAACACCCACATAGATGTTCATCAGAAATCAGCAACTTCAAATCTGATGCGTCGGCGTATTCTAATCATGCTCTGGCAGCTAACCTACTCTCACGCGATAAAAATATGCAGGTGCATGGATGCATTGTTGTGTGTTTCAATATACCTATAATAGGTTAGCATATCTCCTCCGTAAGTTCAAATTCTGAGTCAATCGCCCTGTTTTTAACATCTACATTTGCAAGGAATATATTGAAGATATTTGGTTAGGGTAAATATTAGCATGGTGACATAAATATATGTTATTTAGTTTGTTTTTTCTTATAATTTTCTTGAATTTTCTTATAATCCAGAAACCAAAAGATGAAGGGATGGATAAACCACAGAGTTCCAAATGGGACAGTTCAAAAGATGATGTTAGACGGAAGGACCAAGCGAAAAAAGATGAAACTGTTGCTAAAAAACAAAGCAGGTTAGCATATCTCTTCTGTATATCATAATTTTGTCATATTTGTTGTCATTCGTCAAAAAAAGATATTTTTTTATCATTTGTTGAAAATTAGATTCAAAATTTAGCTGTATTTCAAGTACATACGAGGGGGTATCAAAAAGTTTTAAAGATCACCAAAAAATAATACAGCTAGGAACATAATTTCATTATGTGACCCTTAAGTCATCTTTACAGAGCCGCTCTGCAAAGTAACACATTTCTCCCACTTAAAACTGACTGTCCACCACTGCCCGACTTTGTAGAGGTCCTCATTTAGCCAAAAAAGCCACATTGTATTTAATTAAAAATCAACATTTCCAGGTCGGGTATCAATGGAAAGAGGAGAACATAACCTATACTATAGTATCAACAATCTTAAGTTTGGGAATAACTTGTATTCATTGTAGAATAACTGGACTGTAACCCTTCAAATATAGGAATTTAAACACGCCACAGTTCTTTGTTTCTCCAGGCAGTGTATGTGGTTAATGGAAGGAGGCAGGTTGTTGACATCTATCACCACCTGTATAGAAAGTATAAATGCCATTGATATCATTTTTGCACCATAATGTGCACAAGGACCAGTGACAATTCGGACAAAAAATAATCGATATAGCTTTTTTCTTTCTTGGTGATCTTTACAACTTTTTGATACCCCCTCGTACATGTATTAGCATCATGTACCAAGTTTACATTAATGGCATTGTCAGCCCTGGATGCTCAAATTGGAGCTATTCAGGTCCACTCCAGTCTTATCAAAATAAACTTTGATTGCAGCAGTTTGGTGGGACACAGAGACAAACCCTACTATGAAATACTTCTTTATGTGATTACACAAAACTTAATGCTAATGTCAGCATGTGCTTTCAATAATCATGCATTACAACACGACAAGATCAGTGCATCATCAGCAAAAAAAAAACAATATCCCAAATATTATCCCCATGACAGGATTGAAATGGATATAACAAGAGTCTGGTATCTCGCTTCTAAATCTATGATCCAAACCCTAATCCTAAATCTAAACTAGAGACTACTGGGAGTGAATAAGGATGAATTTCATGTACCTGAACCAACAATAAGGCCCAAAAAAATTAATTGTTGTGTTGCCCTCAAGTGGGATTTCTGAAAAATTGAGTCGGTTGGTCGGAATTTTTTTTTATTATTATTATTTAAAGCACCTAAGTACCAAATTTGGGTGCATTTTCCACTATTTTCAAGATATTTTCTCAAAAAACACCCAATCTTAGCAAAATTGGGTGCTTTCCCGACCCTAATTTTTTTTTTTTTAATTTTCGAATAGGGTCGGTCGCTGAGGGCAACATAACAATTTATTTCTTTGGCCTAATCTCTTGAATAATCGTTTGTACTGCAGTGCCGTGGTACAAATGGCCACTTTATTCAACATGTATGTTGTTATATCTTCCTTTAATACAGACCTTCTCATCAAGTAGTACCAGGATCTCTTAAAGATCGTGCTTACAAAGGGTTGGATGTGAAAATACAGCAGCTAAGAGAAAAAAGTACTCCAGTTGAAGTGTAAGTCTAATCTTGTCACATTAATTATAGCATAAATATGGTGTAATTTATGCATATGTTTTTGGCTATATTTAGACCAAAAATCCAACTAAATTGCATCCTGAGCTACCATTAAAATAAATTCATTTTAAAAGTAACAAAGCAAAAAAAGTGAAATTTACATTTGTTTTTGTGTAAGTAAAAGCACAAAGTAATTTTATACTGCAGACGACTTGACAAGCAGTCAAGGTGGCTCAAACAGTAAGGCGTTTGCTTTTGATGAGGAAAATCCCAAGTTCAAACCCCGCTGGTGCCAAAAGTTGAGTGTGCTTGAAATTTGCTTGGACAAGGAACTAGCTGCTATTTGTCTTGTGGAAACCAGTACAAAACTTGGGGAGCTGACCCGGGCAGCGATAGTAGTGCATATGTGGGCTGATCAAGGTTCAGCACCCCTAGAGGTTGCTGCAGAACCTGAAATAATGCTTGGTGTTGAATGGAGCTTACTTTAATAGGCCGCAGTGGTCAGCGAACACCTGTAAAGTTTGCAGAGACCGCATGGAATTACAAATCTGGGAGGCATAGCGCACTACTAATTTATACCCTAGTATTTTTTTTTGCATGCATTAGTAAAATTCCTGTATTTTGCAATTGTGAATGTACTGACAGCAAACTGAAGGACACTGTTGATGTATATACCGTACTGACGCGTGTATAGTCCCACCCACCCTTTTTTTACCTCAGATTTTATTCAAATTAGGGGTGGGACTTAAATCAGGGAACTTGCATAAATTTATAAATCGACATTTAACGTGGTAATATTATTTTCGTTGCTTCGATAGTCGCCATTTTGACAGGTTACAATCACGATTGCACATGTCTGCCAAGTATGATAGCGCATGCTCTTGTTTCAATTTTACCATTATATAACCGTAAACATCACCATTTGTTGATGAAGACAATCAAAAGACAATCAACAGATGGCGATGTTTAAAACAAAACATAGAGTAAAGGCTTATTTATCGGTGAACTTACTGCAAGTGACATTGAATTTTCGATAAAATGTTCCAGTTTTCACGATAATGGAAGTTAGTTTGCGACTATTTTTGGAAGAAGATTTTGATATTTGATAATTTTTAAGGTTATTTGGCAACTTATGGCCATCAGTGAAATGATTATTGGAATATTTTGGTAATGTTAATTTGGCGAAACTCCTAAAAAATACCAATGGGGCTTACAACGCGTGTACATTAATTTCACAAAAATTTACGGGGGAGGGGGACTTAAATCGAGTATGGGATTATACACGCGTCAGTACTGTATTTGATCTGGTGTTGTATTTGAACTATTGTTGTACTTGAAAAGAGATCTGTTTGTTTTCATATCACAGGATCAATGCTCTAGAGACCAACATCGACACCTTGATGACCAGACTCCAGGATGTTGAAGAAACAAAAAAGAAACCAGAATACAAACTCTACATAAAGAAGGTTCCAAGGTAGGTATGCTAATACTAAAGAATTCAAAACCAAGAAACGGTGCTTGCACCAGCGTGTTACCGCTCATGGAGCAGATTCATCTATTGTACCTCTGGATACGTTCGGAGATTGACCCGATACCCAGGCAGATTGCGTAAATCTTCACTTGACACATATACAGCGCGTGCATTTGTTTCACGCACAAACCGTGTCTGCGATTCAAGCAGCCAATATTCCCGCTAATCCGTTGCAAAGGCTCGAGGAAGTGTGGCACGCGGAACTATCAAATGCGGAGTTACAATAACTCGCCCTCCATGAGTGACAATCCAAGATGGCTGCCATCTCATAGGATTTACATGGCGGTCAAATCAAAATGGCGGGGAGTACCACTTCTCCTGTATAATTTCTTTGGCTGATAGGCTTTGTAGTACGTACAGCATGTATATATACATGATTGATCAAAGTTTTCTACATCATCATTCGTCATGGTGTAATTCAATTACCAAGGGCAAGGCAGAGAATTTACAAAGGTGTTCATCTAGATACCACACTAAAACCATGGTCACAATTGTTCATACAATTGCAAACAGCCAAAAACAGTATTGTGATTGTTGTATGACCATTTTGAACAATATTTTTACAAAATATTTGAGAAACTGTGTCTGTAGATTGTCAGAATTTTATACAAAATGGTTAAAAAATCATAAGTATGTCATTGACAAATTTGTATCCGGTTGTAATAAAGTGCCATAAGGATGATTGTGACCATAGCTTTACTTTAATTCTCATTTCTTTGATATCTATTCTAATTCTTACAGGGATGCAAGTTTTCAGAAAATTTCCTGAAAGTAGAGTCACATCTGTTAACAGCCTGTAGCTGACTCAGAAAAGGATAGTTTTGAGAAAATTGTGTTTAAACTTTGTGTACTACCTAAAAATTGAATGGTGAGGGGAGTTTATTTTTGATTTTATTACATTTTTTTATTGTTTTGGATGTATGAACTTGATTAAAATGATTCTATACAAGGCAAAGGTAACGGGTCTGATAAAATTAGAAACTTGACCTCTGGGACGATTTTATTTTCAACTTTTTATGTCCCATAGCACATAATATACTATGCTGATGTTGAAGTACCTATAGATATGATGGGTCATATTTGTTTGCTCATAAAAAGTACTGTCCTACCTGTACTGCAGATATCAACCAAATTTTGGTGTCAGACTCCTGATGAATTAACTCATCCCACGTTTTATTTACAGAACGTTGAGAGAAGTGACTCACCCACATACCCCTGACATGTTTGCCAAGTGTCCTAAGCAGGTTTGGCAAAAACGGATGACCGATTGGAACAAATCGCTGGCCCCGTATAAACCAGACGAACCAACACCAAGGTAATAAACTGTGCATCAAAAGTTGCTCTCTGTAATTTCAACATGCCTGCAGATGAATTAAATTATATATTCCCATGAGACTTCGGAGTCCCGTGCATTTATTATATAAAATTTTCATGAGGCCACCGGCCCATAGATATAAATAATAAACATATCAAATGATCCTAATTAATGTTTTTCTGATAATTTTTGGCACAACAACTAAATATCATTGATTTGTAATTTGAATGTATCAGGTTCACCAGCAAGTGAAACTGATTTGCATAGAATGGTCTATTTTGAAAAAAAATACCTCTTAATTCAATTCTTGCATCTTTAGAAATTACACCGCCATCATTAGTAGGCCTAGCTACAGGGCCTTTGTTTACTGCTGTACAAAATGGAACGGGTCAATATTGCAATTTGTGGCGTCATGCTGAAATTGAATAAGACCAAAAAAAAAAAGGTTTGTCTCAGAAACCCGTGCATTGCTATGTAATGTGAGAATGAATTTACGTGCTGGTCTTTCTTTTTCTTTTTTTTTTCCTTTTTTTATCGAGAGTTGACCTAGCGATCGACCACCGGGTTGCTGTCATTTACTGTTGCAATTTTACCTTGAATTTTACATTTTATTTCAACTTTAAAGACTTCCCATAGTTAAAACAGGTGGGATCGTACCTAGAAACTGGGCACTTCACACATGTAAGTTGGGCGATCAAAATTTTATAGCGTTAAAAAAATAGTAATATCGCATACCGCACAGCTAATTTCCTTTAAAAAAATAAGAATGGTATACTGCATAGCTTTTTTGCAAACGGTTTCTGCGACAAACTTTTTTCTTGGCCTAATATGCACTATTGAGCAAATCCTTGGGTCTATCAACCCAGGCTACTCACGGTGTATTCATGGTCATTCCAAACTTTGCAAGAAATAAATTCAGAGTCATTTTTTGTTAAAATCGACCATTCTTTGCAAGTCTGTGTTGCTTGTTGGTAAACATGATGCATTCCGACTACAAATCTATGAGATCTGTTTGATGTGCCAGAAAACATCATAAAATCATTAGTTTAATTCATCTGGCAAATAGAAATCATGAGTAGAAACTTTTGATGTGTAGGTTATAATGATTTGATAAAATGAAAAGAAGCATTTTATTCCTGTAAGACTGATTAAAGATGAGGGTTTTGG